>CM068828.1:18554935-18804935 GCA_028554795.2 Sinohyriopsis cumingii | reverse complement strand
AGCATGAAGGTTTTTCTTTATAAGATAATTATGTTTCTTGCAATATTCTCCACGGCATTTTTTATTACATTTGTTAGTGGTTCCTTGACGCAGCCACGCACAGTTGTTCTTTATATTAATGATATCTTTTTAATTTAATTTAATTTTATCATCACCCCTGTTACCCAAATATTTTATCAAGACCCACACGATATCTTGTTCTTGGATCATGTAAATTTATTGTTATAAATCCATGTGGAGTAGCTTGCGCTCATGAGAAGAAATTTTTGAATTTAATTATATCCATGTCACCACCACACCAAGTTTGATGAATATTTCTAAGTGTGTGTGTGTCTATGCCATTAAACACAACTAAAATGTTGCAGTTGTCTCTGATCACCTTCGGAATTTGTGTATATCGTTGAGTAACATAGATCACGTCTGTATTTTTATGTCTACCTCGGGAAAATATTCTGGCTGGATTTGATTGTTTATCTAGCATCACATCGTCGTATACAACTAAATTATTAATAAATCCGTCTATGGAATCTACGGATGGTGCTTCATCAATATCGGTTATAAACTCTATAACATCATTATCTTCATCCAGTAATCGTGCGTTTTCATTGAAATCTTTAAGTACATCATAACATCGTTGATCATCAGCGGATGGTGCTACTAAATACAATTTATCCCATTTCAGCCATCTCATTATCAGATTAAGTAACAACTGCGTCTTACCCGATCCAGATGGTCCTATGATAATCATTCTGATGGAGTTCGGTAGCGCAGGATGATGCTTAACTGGCTCTCGTTTTCTTGTTGCTGAGAAATCAATTATATCCATATATTTTATAACATGAATTTATATTGCTTACGCTGTAAAGTTAAAACTCCAACTACTGATTTAGCTACGGTTACAACAAAAAAAAAAAAAAATAGCGTATGGTGGAAAATGTTCTGTATGCGGTAGAAAGAAATTTTCGTTTTTACCTAATAAGCGCGGTGGTGATATTGCTAATTTGATGTCAAAGTTTCCAGGTGCTCCATGGGCTAAATATAGCGGAGAAAAACATCTACCGGGATATAATTATTGCGGTCCTGGTACCAGACTTGATATCAGGCTCGATAATCAAGATCAACCAAAACCAGGCGAGGAACCAATAAACGCTATTGATCGAGCTTGTCATGCTCATGATGTAGCTTATAAAAGTCAAAATCTACAAGATAGACATATTGCAGATGTAAAATTAATTCATGCATTAAATTCTATAAAAAATAAAAATATCAAGGAAAAATTAGCTAATTGGTTAGTAAGATCCGCGCTGAAAAGTAAATTAGCGCTTGGGGCTGGTAATTAATAATGGAATCGATTTATTATTCACCGAGAGGATACTGGAGAGGCAAAGAAGCAATTGGTAAACTTGCTGATGCAGCAGCGGTTAAACATTCTACTGCTAAAACGTGGTTATCTAAACAAGCAATATGGCAAATTTATCTACCACGTCCTAAACAAATTCAGTACGCGTATTTCGATGTCAGTGTTCCCAATGAAGTTCATCAAGCTGATATTCTGTTTTTACCGCATGATACTGTGCGTGGAAAAACATACAAATACGCGTTAACCGTAGTTGATGTTGCAAGTAGATATAAAGAAGCAGAGCCGCTATCAGCGAAAACATCATCTGAAGTAGCCGATGCGTTTGAACGAATTTATCAACGAGGACTCGGACCACAAGGTGGTCTGCGATGGCCACAGCTACTACAGGTTGATCCTGGTA
This sequence comes from Sinohyriopsis cumingii, assembly GCA_028554795.2. NCBI lineage: Eukaryota > Metazoa > Mollusca > Bivalvia > Unionida > Unionidae > Sinohyriopsis > Sinohyriopsis cumingii. The sequence continues at coordinate 18,803,175 of CM068828.1, read as the reverse complement.
AGGAATTTCTTGGTCCAGTATCATCGCTGATGAAACGACATAATACCAAAATACGACGAGGTCATACTGCAATTCATCGTGATCAGGCAATTGTTGAGCGATTTAATCGAACACTCGCTGAGCGGTTATTTGGATATCAATACGCGAGGGAATTTATTCAAGATAAAAGATCTCGCGAATGGGTTGCAAGATTACCAAGCGTGATAGCTGCATTAAATAATGAGATTACAAGAACAACCAACATGAAACCCATTAATGCAATTACAAAAAAAAAAATATACCAACACAACGAAAAGATGTTGAAAAACAAAAAATATTGGGTGATGTTACAGTTAGATATTTATATGAGCCTGGTGAACTTGAAGGTGGTAAACGAAGAGCAACTGATCCTATTTGGAGTGTTACCACACACAAAATATCTACCGTGACAAGATCCTCAGGTAGACCTGCAATCTACAGATTAGATTCGGCTGCTCCTCAACGTGGATTTGTACGTGAACAACTACAAATAATTCCCGCGGATACACAACTACCGCCAAAATCACTTCAGTGATTTCGATCACTTAACTAGCACTAGCGCCTCTACGTCGATTACACTCAAGACAGGTTAACATGGTATTTTCTCGTGTATGACCGCGACTATTATCTTTTCTATCTACGGTAAATTGTCTTGAATCATTACTCGAATACCGCCATAACATTATACAATTACAACTTGCGCAATGATTGTTCTGCTGCTGTTTTAACTCAATAATAAATTCAACATCAAGATCAAAGTTACGTTTATTTTTTTTTATCAGATTGTTTGTATCTGATTAATTTTTTTCTTATTATATCATCATCGATGATGTTAAATTTATCAACGATTTCAGGAATTATAATTCTACGTAATTGAGATATTTTTCTGACCCTCGATACCGCTAAATAAACTAAATTTGACCACTCGATGCGATCGTCTACAATCCAGACTCGTGTATCAGAAATAGTTAATCCCTGAGACGAGTGGATCGTCATAGCGTATCCCAACACCCATGGAGATTTGTCAGCGCGTAATGCATCCTCGACCACACTGATATCAACGGCGACAATATCATTTAATACGAGATTCTGTTTCCTTGACTCTGTCAAGGGTCCTGGAATATCAACATTAATATTCTGTTTTCGTGTATCTGATGGTCTATAACACAACGGTACGGGTAATTCTGAGTATTTTTCTTTATGCAGCTGAAATAACTGTTGTTGTAAAGCGTCTCTGATTATTTTTCTACTTGCTACGATCAAATCGGTGGGTCTCCATAAATTTAAAAAATCACTCATTGATGTCTCTGAGATCACTCCACGTATTATTTCACACTGAATTTTGTCTGATTGTAATCTGATTAATTTTTTAAACTCCTTTAAATTTGCATCAAGAGCTCTATGATCATCATCTATTTCTTCGTAATAATCAACGAAATTTTTTAACCAATCATGTGGAGATGGTCCAACAAAAGGCGGCGGTTGACCATGATCGCCACACATTATTATAGCGGTATTTTTCGTCAACAACCAATCAAGAAACGTTTTTAATGTATCCAATGACACCGTGCATATCTCATCCCAAATAATTATTTTAGGTATATATTTTTCTCCCATCCGTTCAGGAGTCCATATATCTCCGCGCCACCGAAAGAAACTATGATACGTACACGATTGTACTTGCCGCTGTTTCATCTCACGTGCAAGTCTATGTGTGGGTGTCAGCACGATTATATCTGAATTTCTAAAAACATTAATCGCTCGAGTCGTTTTGCCGCATCCACCAGGTCCATTGAGATATACTGTCTTATATCTAGTTATTGGATCACTCAACGATGGTGCTTTCGACATTTCTGATATTTTATTACCCTTACGATAAAAATCTCTCATTGGAACATCTGCTGATTCTGCATAATTGTGTAATAGTTCCTTTTTTATTCTCCACGAACCCCATCGTTCATCATTACTTGTAAATTTCATAACAGGTTGTAAATATTTACTTGAAATATAAAATGAGTCTGTTGCGACTCTGACTGCGGTCTCAGGAAATCTATTAATCATCGATAATAAATTTATAGAAACATAAGCCAACATGGAAGATCTTAGATGAGTATATTGTGGGGAGACGTCATTTATGTAACTAACGATCGTACCTAATTTTGTTCCGTCGGATAAATAAACACTTTCTCGATTTACAAATATATTTTTCGCTGTTGTATCAGCAATTGTAAAATCGTACTCGGCATCATCTAGAATTAATCGTGCGTGATGTCTTTTATAATCATATGCACCACCTTGAGTAAATTTACCTATAATTTTTCTACCGAGATCTTTTGCGGTTTTGAGTTTATTAGGAATATCATCCTTAAACTCGCTAATAACTTAAGAATCTGACATGGGCAACCAAACTTTGGTCTGTGCATGATATGATATAATCGCCTCACTGACCACCAACGATGTCAGTATCATACAATCTAGCATATATCGTAATAAAACTATAGGTGCCCAACGTTTTTCACAAAAATGTCTACCAAACCAAACATAACAAATCTTGTGAAGATTTTCGTTAAACTCGAATGATTCAATACAGGCGAATCCAGTCAGATCAAATTCAGGTAATGGTCCATTAATTGCCACTCGCGTCATCTCGTTTGTTGGATGACCAAATCTTTCAAAGTACACAGAACAATCTCCGTATCCCAGAAAACTTCCTGGATAACATGCAACCATATCAACCGAAATAACATCATTGTAATTATATTTGGTATTCCATAATCCGCCATGTCCGTATTCGACGCAACTTGCGCGCACGTCCTCGAGTAAATCAAATCGTGTTGGTTTCCATGAATTTCTTTCTCTAGCGAAATGAGCCGCAACAGATGGAACGGTAAAACAATTAGTTAGTAATTTTTCAGTATTTTCCGCGTGTTTGCACTCTAAAAACTTCTCCGCGAGATTTTTCATCTCGTCATGGAGGGATTCTGTTCGATATATTTCACCGTTTGGTCTGACAAACTGATCAAATTCACCTTCCTCATTACTTTTAAATAACCATACCGATACAGGATCGGTTTTACTTATTTCTTTAATAAAATCAAACATACCTCCCCCAGAATTATCTGGGGGGTAAAATCTAACAGTTCGATCACGTGGAAATATTGTTACTGCGTTAGTCCATGCGTGCGCGTTATGATCGATAATATTTATTGGAGCTCCTTTCGATTTATATTTAGATTCGTACAGAATTTCTCCCGTTATTGTCGCTACGGTTATTGGAAATTTTAATAGTTTTCCTAGTTCAGCAACATCTTTTATTGTAGCACCAGTATCCTTAACTGAATCAGCCCACGAGTTTATTTTTTCACGCCTTAAATCAGTTAATCCATTTCCACGCATCGCGTTTGTAAAGTGTTCTATTACTCGTTCGGCTACACAATGTAACCTTGAAAATTTCATCGGCGCTAGTTTATCAACGTTGGGTTTTTTATTTATCTCATAGATTCCATAAATAACCGCTATTACAGGATACGCTCGCTCATAATACGGTTTGTCAATACCCGTCAGTAGACCCGGTCTGGAATTTTTACTTAATATGACAGTTTTATTATTACCAAGGACAGGATCATATTTGTCACGGATAATCCAACTACCTGTTTCTGTTAATACAATAAATTTTACTCTGAAGAAATATTTTTGATTGCCCTCGTATTCAGCGATCTAGTTGATGATAGTTTCCGCTCGCTTGTCGTTCATTGTGGCGTCCGTGACTTTGTCAGCTTTCTTGACTCCGTCAAGGCGTATGATCTTGAACGTTGACCATGTATGAGATGCACCATCCGTGTAAAATTCCTTCTTGGCGTCGTGAATTTTCGAGATCAAACTTTTATTTTTTGGATCAACCAAATCTCGCACTGGCAAGTCTGGAGATAATCTGTCGAGGTTGAATCTATATTTAACAGGCCTAGTTTGGGATAATCTCTCAAACTCGTTCATATAATTAAAACAAATATTTAAAATAAAAAATATTATATATACAATGTCTCAATGCAGATGGTTGATGATCGGTTCGGTAAATCGATGCAACAAATCCTGCAGAAAGGAATTTTGTTGGATGCACTTACAAAACATACGACAAGGAAGTCTAGGACCAATACCATGTCTACGGTGTGGTATTGGAGTGCGAGGAAAAACAGAATTATGTGGAAAGTGCGGCGGAAAACGGTTCAGAGAACTTAAAAGATATTATGACAAAAAAAATAATAGCGGTGAAAACGCTATAAAATCCGTGGAGGATTATATATCAAGATTTCAGACAAACAATGATTTAAACAAATAATATTATTATAATGGAGCAAAATAAATTTGTCCCACATCCTGTCATAACAAACTATGAATCAAATATTAATGGTATCATCAGACACTGCAAGTTGAAGAGACCGGTTGGTAATGTTACTAATGCTGGTTATCTGATGTTTACTGTTAGGAAGAAACATTATTATTATTGTCATCGTTTCATCTACGAATGTTTCTTTGGAGTGATCAAAGATGGTTTTGTTATTGATCATATTGACGGAAATCCTCAAAATAACTCCCTATCCAATTTACAAGCTATCACGCAAAGCGAGAACTCTGCACGTGGTAATACAGGAAGATGTAAGACAGTTTCTAGAAGGGCGGTAAATTCCACAAACACAGAAACTGGTGAAGAAATAATATTTCGTTCAATGTATTCAGCTGCTAAATATTTTGATATTGACTCGCGTGTGGTAAAATACGTCGCAGAAAATATAACCAGATCTACTTTCTCGAAAAAATATAAACAGAAAATTATCTTTCAGTATTGCTAACGAGATAAACTATCAAAACCATTTATTATTTGAGGGGACCCAGTACTGTCTGATTGTATACTACTGAATTTTTGATTATATAAAATGGAGATTACTTTGTAATATATAGTTTTCTTCGTAGATTTTTGATTTTTTATGATCGTAATTAGTCAGTTTAACTAATTACATCGTAATTAATTACTCGTAGAAGTATTATTTATGGTTTTTAAATATTTCCCATCATACAACATTACGAGAAATCATGATAATGTTATTGATCCGCAAGGAAGCTGTAATACAGGTACAGAACAGAAACCGTTGTCATGGTATAAATCGATCTGCAGGTGTGTTCATGCCACTGTTATTATTGATTCGCAGTCTGCTTAGGAAAAACGCTGTTTTATATTCAGAAACTGTTGTTATAAATACAGAAACTGTTATTATTCAGAAACCGCTGTTTTAGTGTAAATATTGGTTCCTTGGCTATATATTAACTTCCGAAACATATGTTCGTAACAAGGTTTGATAGCTCAATCAGTATGGTATTGGACTGTGACGCTCGCGGTCCAGGATCGAATCCCCATGGCTGACAATTTGTCGGTGGTGCGCATAATTGCGATTTTTATAATAATGGGGGAACCGCAAAACCCCCCGCTCAGCAAAATTCAACCACAATATTGACTGGTGGTTGATACATTTTCGTATCACCCACTGGATTAATTATTGTGGGTGGGATTTTTGCTGAGCGTATATGTTTGTACTGTCCTTAGTTAAGTTATATGTTTGTGCCGTCCAATGCATAATCTGAGCTCGCTAATACACTCGATAGGGGCTCTTCATTCATTGTATATATCCATTTCCTTAATTAAGTTATATGTTTGTGCCGTCCAATGCATAATCTGAGCTCGCTAATACACTCGATAGGGGCTCTTCATTCATAATCTGAGCTCGCTAATACACTCGATAGGGGCTCTTCATTCATTGTATATGTTGTGCTGTCCTTGAAACATCCCGACGAACTCGCTAAAGACTCGATAGGGGTTCTAGGGATAATTTTTTTTTATTTTAAAGATTTATATATTATATAATGAACCACGAAAATATCAATGATGTAATTGTTGCTATTAAAAAATTGAAAAAGATGGAATTAATATATCCGATGAACTAAATCCTGAAAAAATAGTTTCTGACTTTGAGATTTTACAAGAACGTAAAAACCAGGGAACACACACACTATCATCTGAATACAAGCTCATGAAACGGATTCAGGCGGCAATGTTTCAGTCGCTAGCTACCGTAGAAGATGATCATGTGAAGGAGTTCGTTCCTCTCTCTGCCGCCGTAGAAAGAATTAAATCGCTATTATCCCACGAGTACGAGGCAAAGAAAACAATTAGTACTCGTATAAGACAATTAAGAAAAATTATGTCAGAGAGTAACTTCGTTACTGGTGAAACGATCCAGAGTAACTTCGTTACTGGTGATAATGAAAATGAAAGTTTTGGTAACTGGGGTCCCTGTCAACGCGACCACGTGTAGTGTAAAATGATCAAATTTTCAGAAAAAAAAATATTTTTTTTTGCAAGGTTGATTAATTTGTACCAAACACAAATTTGTACTAGGAATAAAATATTTTTTTATTTATTTTTTTTTCTGAAAATTTGAGTCTTAAATCCTCGTGTATAAAAACCCTCACGTGCTGGTATTAAGATTTCACATACAGATTTATCACAAGTTCTTCTCCACGTATGTCAATTAAGCGATTAAGGTGGTCTGTGAGCTTAAAATTTATTCGTGTTAACATATTATTGTGACACCGTAGATACACAGGATTAGTTGGTTCTTGCACGATTAAACTTCCAGGGGAAACTTGTGGTGTGAACGTGTATAGGATGTATCCTTGTTGAGCCTGATTTGATCTTCCGAGATCTATTTGATAGCTGCCATCGATTACGTCACAAACCAGATTGACCGCGATCGTCGACGTTATATTAACGATTCCCGCAGATACGTGTCTCCCGCCGCCATGTGGATCATTATCATATCTGAGAACAAACTCCGGTGGAGTTATTTTTTTCCATGCATCGGTTATTTTAGGAAAGTTTTCATTGATAAGATCCTTGAGTGATTTTGTCAAGTTGTCGGTGGCAAATCCTCGTAGTATAAAATCTAATAAATCCGCTTCAGTTATTTTATAATGATCAAGATAGGTTTGTCTAGTACTTTTACCCGTCTTAAGCGGAAGAACACTTTCATTTATGACATCAATAAAATATCGATTAACGTATTTAAGATCTAATATAATTTGATTCAGATGTTGTATTGTTTCAATAATTTTTTCTTTCAGATTGTTATTAGGATACTCCAGGATATAATTTTTAAACAACTGTGTTAATGTCGTTAATGTATTTGTAAACTCGGCCTTAATTTCGTCGGATATAATCCTGACATATTCCTCACCAACAGTTGTGGTTGAAGCTGTCACATCAACAACAACAAAATGAGGAAATACTGGTATGATAAGTTTTCCACCAGCAGCAGCAACAGAATCTCTCCATGCTGGATACTGGCGAGAAAATCGATATCCTGGAACTGTTATAAGTTTTGCTTCATCCGTGAGAAATTCACCTAACTTCGGTTCTGATGGTCCATGATATTCTGGCATGATATCAGGCCAACCTAGTACGGATCTTATCGTGGATTGATAAATATCAACGACGTAATCGGGAGAATGTATTTCAATCGTCGAGGACAGGGTCGGTTCATGAACATTAATTGATATTTTTGCTTCTTTTTCCGTTATTGATTTTATTCTACGTTGAAATTCCTCACTGATCTCTTCAATCTCGTAACTGCCAGTTGGTATTCCAACAACAACCCAGTCAGGTGTTCCATTGGGTTTGTTCTTGTTAGCAAATACAAGCGAATTATTTGCTGGTGTACCATTAAATAATTTTGATCTGATATTTGGCCAGCTGTAATATACCCGTAATTGCTCTAGTGCTATTTCTTTTACTGGAATTGCAGTAGGAAAATTAACACTAAATTCAGGATTAGACGAACTTACCGAGATCATCGTTATCTTTGGCGGAGTTGTGTTGGTCACGATCTGCTGGAGCAATTCTGTCATTATTAACACTTGTATCTTTAATACCGATACCTTCGTCGTATATTTTGGTCATCATTGAAAATTCGAAATCAGATATAATTCCATCACTGAGACTCGCTGATAACAACGAGGATAATTTCGAGTATGCTACCGTCGCTGTATGTAATTTTATTTTGTAATCGGATAATTTTTCGTTCGTGCAAGTACATATTTTTTTTGTGATGATATTAAGCACACCTGCAATAGTTGTTGCTGCTGAAATACAAATAGTTACAGCTACTGGTGCCATCATTGTCATCGCTGATAATATAACACCGGTTCCAGCAACAACAGCGGATACTGAATAAACAATCACATCAACGATAACCAATCGTCGTCGATATTTTTTTACTTTTACTGTATATTGATCGACTTGATCTTTTAGCGCCGCCTGCCATTCACGTGCTTGATTGTACCTGTATTGTGCACCGTCCATATATTTTTATGCAGTAACCAATTGAGGTGTTTCAGCTACAAATTCCAAACACCACCAGTAAGATGTTGTGATTAATTTCTCATCAGCTGCTTCCAGGATAAAAATTTCTTCGGTTCCGCTATTTAATATAACAGATACAACCCCGGAAAACCTGTCTGTGGAATGACGCCATGGAAACGTTGTAAATATTTCAAATTTTGCAGCACTAAACACAGACAGCCTGTACACGCCAGTGACTGTTGAGGTATATTTGATAGTATTATTTTGTTTGGACCATGTTGCAAATCCCGATGTTACCGTGCATACGATGTTTGTGATATGTCCGGGAGTTATTCCAGCTTGAATTTTAATCAGACTGGTTTTATTGACAATCTCAGGAATTCCCGCCACGATGTTTTGCTGTGTTTGTTTGATCGTGTCTAGGTTAGTTTTGATATCAACGAGTTTTATATCAATGGTGTGCGGAGTGCCAAAGAATTTATCAATGGATTCGTTGGTTTTTTGAAAATTTCTTCGAAGTCTTGTGAACGCGCCCACGTGAACGTCATACTCGGCCCGCAGCGTGGATAGTTTCCATCCACGTTGTCGACGTATTTTTTTGTTGCTGCGTCTTCGTCAGATGTTGGATCTCTTAAAACTACTATTTTATTTCCGTTCATGCTGAGTTCACCTGTCATTGTGTCACCGGTGTTTCTCACGCGATTAGCAACGCTTCTTGCAATTTCATTTCTAATTGTTGTTAATGATATACTTGAATCTCTGATTTTGCCGCTATCAGTAAACACGGGAATATTATCCGTAACTGCACCAAGTACTCGTCGAACTATATCATTCCATTTGATATTGCTCGTTTTTAGTTTACCATATCGATCTTGAAAAATAACAACCTCATCTGGGTCAACTCCAGCCAGGCTCATGATATCGGCGAGTTCATCTTTAGTCGCGTACTTTGACAAATCAACATCGCCGGGTTTTTTCTTAACGCGTGAAGATCTTCTTCCGTAGATGTCAACCATTATAATAAGACCTGTTGTTTAAAACGCTTTACGCGCAACGAATTGGTTACTTGTATAATCATGCACAACTTTATGTGGTGGTTTGGATGATTTTGATATAGCGTCGAGTACATTAATTACTTCACGGCCGCATATTGGCGGATCTGTCATTGTTTGTGTGGGTAGCGTTGAATACCAAACTTTGGTTGTTGCGTGAAGTGGTGCAACATACTTGATAAATTCAACAGGTGGGGCTAACCCGTACGAATGAAAATAAACGATTCCACGTGGATCAACCGCGTATGCGGTCCAATGAGTACCGGGTCCGGAACGTTCGTCAAGATTAATAATACCTGTTTCGAGTTTGTTTGGTTGTTTCGGTAATTGATCTCGCATAAAAACACCTCTAAAGGCTTTTATTTTTAATTTTTTATCAGCATCAAGTAAATCAAAATTTGATGCTGGAACGTCTAACGAAGTGATCCTGGAAGCCTTAGGCCTCTCCCCCAACGAGATCCTGGCAATCTTAGACCGCGTCCCTTTTTTTTGCTATATCGTCCACCAGTAATTTTATCAAAAAATTTTTTTACCCGCTGCTCTAGCAGCACCTAACGCGACTGCTTTTGCTACGGCTGGAGCAGCAGATGCGGCTATCGCAGGTAACGCAGCTGCTTTTGCTGCAAGTAGTGCTGGTATTGCAGCTAATAGTGGGAAAAATCCACCTATTTTAATCATGTCTTTGATGGCGCTCGGAGAGAGATGTATTTGAACTCCAGTTTTTGATTCTAGGGCCTTATTGAAATGTTTAATCTGATTATTTGTCAACGATAATTTGTTTGGACCACCACTAATCTGATCTCGTTTTAGTGATATTTTAGTTCCGCATTTGCTGGCGGATTTTGATTGAAGCTTTTTGATCTGACCGAGAGTCAGAGTAACATTAACATGACTATACGACATTTTTATATAAATAATATTTTTTCTGAATAATTAAAGATTTTCTACTGGTGCGTCAACGACTCTCATTCGACCACTACCACCTTCAAGTAACATGGCTTTATCGCTAAGTATGACCGCGATTGCTCTGTAGAAAGCACCACCACCTGGTGGGTTAGTAACATGAGCTCGAAAGTGTATATCAACGACAGATTGCTTGGATAAATCAAGATGCTCCAGCGAAAAATAATAAATCGGATATAGACCTGTAAAATCTAGTTGTGATATTTGCAAACCGGTATCTATATTTTGATCACGTCCCATAAATGACATCAAACGATGATATGCACGCGCTACATGATTTTGATTAAAATTTAACAATATATCCTCAGCCGGTTCTTGATGTCCATTTATCCTCAAGGAAACTTCATTAACTCCAAGGTTATCAAATATCATATGTGAACGTTGTTGATCATTTATCCGGTCAATATTTTGCAGTGCAATAAAAATATGTCGTGGTGCAGAAACACCCTGTTGTGATGCTATATGCCATGTAAATAAACCATTAATATTGCTTTGAGCAGCATCTGTGGTTACTGTTAACCATGATAGCAATGATTTACCGCCTTGATCCATAAAAGATAGTAATTTTTGTTCTTCAGTAATAGATGGTGTCATTACTGGCATCCACAATGAAAGTTTTGTTATATCTACTTTACCAGCATCAGCAACACCAGCACCTCGCCAGATTGCATCATTATCATCATTTTTTCTTGCTAGCACAATTGTGTGTTTAGCTCCAAAGATTACCTTTCTAACATTTCTGCAAAATCCAAAGATGTGAGATAATGGAATTGCACATGAAAAATTTCTATTACCTCCTGACAGCGCTGCTCGGCTTGCTGCAAACCCTAAGTTGTAAGTCGGGGCAATATCTTTTATGATTTCAAAATCACCTGCTGGTCTACCTTCACGGTCTGGGTTGGCAGCTTCTGCCTGATTAGCAACAGAAGTATCCCGTGGTGTGAGTAACTTGATATACTGATTATGGTTGGCGTTGTCGGTGATATCTTTAGCGAACATCATTGTTGGACCAGCTGATCTTGTAAAGTCGTCAGAATATCTCGCGAGACCAATTATTGTTGTAGCAACATCAACATCCTTCTGAATTGATTCAATATTTTTTCCATCAATCATGTATGTGGCGCTATCAAACAGTGCCATAATTCCGTTGTTGACAAAACCAACACGCAAATTGGCACCATATGCCGTATCATCCCCCTTTACAAGTCTACCTTCTACTTCAATAAACGCTTCAGCGGGCAAGAAATATCTACTTGTATCATGAACCTGTAATTCGATTCTCCCCCGCTGATTTGGTAGTCTTGCGTCATAGGAATAAAATTGATAATCACGTACCGATTCATACTTAAGGACAGGTGCCTCCATATCAAATACTGGGTCGGATATACGTCTAAACATTTTATTATAATTATCATTTTTCCAAATGGTGATCATCGTCGACGAAGACCACTTCCTGCTATTAAATTTGCTGTTATATTTTTTTCTGTTTCTTCAGATAATTCCGCTAGTTTTTGATTTGCAGCTTGATTTTTTATTTTACTGACATCTGCAGGCATCACCTCAGTACTTGCCAGTTTCACTGGTGGTTGTTGTTTTCGTTGCAATAATCGTGCTAGTCTTTCTTTGATCGCCGAGAACGCCTTACCAGCAACATTGACAATTGCACCAGGAGCTTTATCACGAACAATATCAATAGCCTTCATCGATAATTGTTTTGCAACAGGTGCTACTTTTGGAGCTATCCTTGTAAATAATCCCTGAATAACATCACCAAGTCCATCTCCGTAAGTAGCTCTATAGATTGGTAATCGTGAGTTTACCGCTCTGACCTGTACAGGTTTGCGATGATTATTATGTATTATCATCTTATTTTTATTTACCATTTATCTAACAACTAGTCATCAACAAGTTCATCGATAAGTTCCCGGTAAACGCCGATATCCATGATGCCGCCGCGAAATAATCGCTGGCAAATATCAGCTGCTTCATTAATTATTTCTGGTGAATTATTTCCGGCACGTTTTCCTCCTATGAGAACCTCTAACCGTGACACGTCATTGATGATATTATCAGGACAAACAAAATCATCCCCCAGACCACTGCCAGTAGCACCCGGTACATCGTAAATTTCTTCTTCTGGAGATTGCGGTGGAGGAGGTTGTTGCTGCGGTGGTGGAAGTTGTTGCTGCGATGATGGAAGTTGTTTTTTCTGTTGCCGCGGTCGAGGAGGTTGTTGCTGCGGTGATGGAAGTTGTCGCTGCGATGATGGAAGTTGTTTTTTCTGTTGCTGCGGTGATGGAAGTTGTCTTTTCTGTTTCTGCGATGGTGGAAGTTGTTGCTGCGGTGATGGAAGTTGTTGCTGCGGTGATGGAAATTGTTGTTGCGGTGATGGAAGTTGTTGCTGCGATGATGGAAGTTGTTGCTGTTTTTGTAGTTTATTATATAACTCTATTGCATTAGTAAATCTAATATATTCAACATTAGTGCTTCTAGCTTGGTCAACATCATGATTTATACGAAATATCCACTTGTGCCAATTTTCACGACTTATAGTATCATGGGCATAATTGGTTTTTAAAATTTCTTTTCGACGATTATAACTCTGTACGGCATATTCAGCTAATTTATTCATATCTCTAATTTCCTTTATGTAAGTAAAATATTTTTCATTAAATTTATCTCTTAAATGAACCCTTTCTTTGATTTGTTCTTTTTCTGTTTCTGTTTCTGTTTCTGGTACATAATCTTTCATCTCACCTATTTCAGCACGAATTTTATCAATACCCTCAAGTATTTCTTCAGCAACAGGTGGAGGTTGAGCTGCAGCTATTTCCCTGGCTATGCGAGGTGGAAGATCTCGTAAAATCTTCTTTGTCTGTTTAGTTCTTCTTGCTATTTTTTCAGTTTGTTCTGCTGTTTGTTTTGATACCGGAAGAAGATCTTCTTTGATGACAGCTGTAACCTTTTCAGTAGCTGCAGTAACGGGTTTAAACAGTTTTTTAGTTTCTTCTTCGTACTCAACTTGTGCTTCTTGCTGCGCTTGTAGATTTTTTCTGAATGAATCTCTGACAGGAAGAAATTTTTTAATTGCTTCTAATCGTTCTCGAGCTATTCTTGCAGTATGAGATTCCGAATGTACCATTATTTTTTAAATATAATATATCAATCTTTTAATTAATATCAGCAGAAGAGGTATAAATTTAATTAAAACGATATCATTAATATAATGAACAACTGTGCGTGGCTGCGTCAAGGAACCACTAACAAATGTAATAAAAAATGCCGTGGAGAATATTGCAAGAAACATAATTATCTTATAAAGAAAAACCTTCATGCTGGTCCACGAAGTTGTGTTGGATGTAACAACGGCGTTAGAGGATTATATCAGATTTGCAAAAATTGCGGTGGAGATCGATACAGAAGTTTGATGATATATTATAAACACAGAAAGAACATAAATCCAAAAATAGAAAAACCACCATCAGAACTTGGATATTACTTGAAACATAGAACAAATAAAGATGAAACAGATGAAGATGAAACAGATGAAGATTCCCATGATTCAGATGAAAAGAAAAATATTCATCAAACTTAAAATTTCTTTACAACATGGATAGCAGCAGAGAGGGGGCGTCTACAATTCTGTTTGGGACAAACAATAATCGTAGACGTGGTATTGACCTCTATGAGTGGTCACTATTTTTTTTTGGTCCAAACACAAGGGTGACCACTCCCTTAAGTGGTCTGATCGCCCTCTCTGCTGCTTGTTTACAAAAAGTGTTGGTTTTCGATCTTTTATGTTACTTTGTTTGAGACCATAGAATCGTAATAGGTAGTGCTGAAATGTTACGCATATTTAAACATAAATTTTGTTATAAAAATGGTGATTGCTGTGAACGTCTATTCATTTTGTCGTCTTCTTTTGTAGTCTTCCTCCTTCGCCATTTCTTTCTTTTTCTCTTTCTTTCTTACTTTCTTTTTACGAAAAGAGTCGTAAATAAACACATTGCTGACATTAGAAAAGTAACCCTTTATACTAATTGGATTTGATGCATTGGTAGATTTTGAACTTCAATGTATTTGGGCGGTATAATATCTTTAATTCCTACCTCCACACGCTCTAGACGCCCCAGTCTTCATCGCTTACCGTGGTATCCCACGGCACAGAGTTTACTAGATAACTCTATTGCATCGTTGAGTCATAAATTTGTCTATTAGGCAGATTAAAGGTAATGTATCCTAGTTTTGTAATTTTGAGCATCAGGAAAACCGACGGCATTGCATCGTTGAATCATAATTTTGTCTATTTGGCAGATTACAGGTAATGTATCCTTGTTTTATAATTTTGAGCATCAGGCAAGCAACGGCATTGCGTCGTTGCATTATACTTTTGTCTGTTAGGCAGATTATAGGTAATGTATCCTTGTTTTGTAATTTTGAGCATCAGGAAAACCGACGGCATTGCATCGTTGAATCATAATTTTGTCTATTTGGCAGATTACAGGTAATGTATCCTTGTTTTATAATTTTGAGCATCAGGCAAGCAACGGCATTGCGTCGTTGCATTATACTTTTGTCTGTTAGGCAGATTATAGGTAATGTATCCTTGTTTTATAATTTTTACCATGTTGAGGACATCATATAGTTCGACTAATAAACATCTTCAGAAAAGTTTTGCTGTAATGAAGTCTTCAGAGGGAAAAGACAAGTCTAACACAATGATGCAGATTAGAAAATGTCCTATTACATCTTACTTGATACATCATTCTTCCTGTACTGTTTTGCATTACAATACATCTACGGACATCTCATTGTTTATAAAACAGATGGAAAAGTCTTCTGCAGAAATGTAATCTAGCACTTGAACTTAAGAGGTTACATATCTGATTTGCATACAACTTCTCTATGTGTATGCGCCTTAAATGTCCAGTTCCACACAAGATTTTCTTCCTCTGCCTGCGTGGGTTCGAGTCTAGGATTCAGCTAATGTCGGTATGTGAGAAAGCTTGCCAGTAGCTTCTCGTGGGTTGGTGGTTATTTCCGGGGTTTTCCCGGGTTCTTCCTCCACCATTAATACTGGCCGCCATGTACAGCCTATCGTGAGCTGAAAACTGGCGTTAAACACTACAACAACAACAACAACAAGATTTTCTTTCAGTCCAAATCCGTTTTTAAGGAAAATCTATTTGCAAATGGAATTTCTAACCTTTACATAATACAATTGATTCACGGTACAATTTGGGCAGGATGATTTCACAGCTTTCTCGTGTTTCCTTGATATACGTTTCATGCGGAGCCTTTTACGCGCCCCCGTGTATGTCTCAGTAGAACAAATTACAAGATGGAAAGAAAATGTACTCACCAAGCAACTGCTTGCAAGGATTTTAATCAGGAAAATCTCGGCAGAAAAGCAGTATACGTACCTAGCAAGAAAGAAATAAATTTACTTGCTAAAGCGTCTCGCTGGATCAAGGCCGTGTTCAAGGAAATCAGTATTCATAGCAACATGTGTGTAGTGTGTATGTGCTTTTGTGTGTAACTCTTCTTGTAGAATAAAAACAAAACTACTTCGAGATATTGCTTTCTGTGATATTAGGTGGCTGTTACGAAACGAAATATTATATAAACGCTATATATACTAAGCATACCAAATCTAATAAAAATAGCTAATTGTAATATAATTTGAAACTATATGTAATAAAAACACTAAATGTAACAAAACCCAAGTGTATAAAACAATGGTAAATGTAATAAACCTGAAAGTAGATGCAATGAAAACGCTTAATGGAACCAAACATGACCATAAATCTAATAAAAACGATAATAAATATAATGAAAACACGAAATGGAAAACGAGTTAAAAAATAAATGCAACAGTGTCAAAGTAATAGTGAGCGCATTGAGCGAGTATATCAATATATAGGTCTATATCGGGGGTGGTCAGAAGCTTTTTTTTCATGAGTATGTAATTAAAAACTGGAATTTCAGACTAAAGTGGGTACGTGAGAAAACCTGCTTGTAGCTTCTCGTGGGTCGGTGATTCTTCCCGTGGTTTTCTGAGGTTCTTCCTCCACCAGTTATATGGGCCTCCATGTATAGCCTACCTTGTGCTGAAAAATGGCGTTAAACCCTACAATAACTGGATGACTTATGACTGGCCGCCTAGTTCGTTATGCATGTAATAAATCTGGTGTCTTGATGTGATGTAAAGCCGATGATTTACTAACTGGCATGTAGTTGTCTGTCATGTCGATAATTTATTAACTGCATGTTTGCTGTCTTTTCTGTTAATTTATTTTGGAGGGGGGAACACAACCAACTTTAGTATATCAGTGCTTTCTGAGTATACGTAATTTTGGGTACAATGATGACCAAAACTACCGGTGTTTTGCGCAAATTTTGGGATCTGTAAAAGTTTTACGTATTTCCACGGATATGCTGTTATATACAACACACTGCTGGTCTGACTATCTTTTGAAGAAATAAAAATGGACCAACGGAATGAAACAGAAAAGGATCCTTAATACATGTGTATGCATGTATGTATGTATGTATGTATGTATGTATGTATGTATGTATGTATACTCAGTACATATATCTTTTACAGAAATAACAGTGATTCGTCGGCACGAAAATTTTGAGAACCGTGCAACAGTAATATACAAAGACAAGCAGCACCTGTTGGTCAGGTCTGGTGGCCGCGGTAGCTCATTCGTAGAGTGTCAAACTGATAATGCAAGGCTGGTGGGTTATACATTCCCTTAGTCCAGCATTTATCGGCTTTTTCAATGTGTCCTTGAGAAAGACACTAAGCTCCTATTTCCTCGATATAATATACCCAGTAATATGTTAAAAATGCCGTTAAAATCAATATCAAAACAAAATGTAATCTGGTGTAACCAGACTCTATCGGTGAGGATCGGAGTCACGCGAGAGCCTGAATGAAAGAGACTACTTCCATTTCCGAAAAGAAATGTTGTCCATGATTGTTCAACTCCAAAGTAAACTTCCGTAACTGTCTTTTGTCCTGGTCTTTCAGGTTTATGTGATACAAGTTGCTATACGTTGTTTGGAAATGACATGAAACAAATAACATTTGAACACCTATAGCATTGTCATCTTGCAAGTTCAAATTTAAAGAGACTGGGTGGATATGGGCCTCGCCGGTAACACATCTATGAGTCTATTCCTTATTCAGATCTGTGCCATGCTTTCTGATAAAGGCTTTATAAAAGGAACGTAACATTGTATTGGTTGATACTGAAGCAAAAGCATTACACGAGCACAAACAATTTTGCCAGAACAGCGGAACTATGCGAAGCGTGTCCCAGTTCAGAAAACCGCCAAACCGAAGGCCACCCCTATCGTATAAACCTCCTGAGTTTTTTTTAGACTCGCATGCCAATAAACAGTTGATTTATTTTGTATGCAATTTGTTAGAAAATAGTTAATTATACGGATTTTGCTCTTGGCGTGTATGTGTGACTGCTTGTGTGTAATATTTGTTTAATATCAATTGATGTATGTGTATATATGCATCATTTATAAATTAATTTCACATAGTTATATATCTTAACACATACAGTGATAGGCGCTTTCCTCTAAATTCCGTTTGCCTATTGACAGAATTCTCGTGCACCTCGAATCCTTACCTTCGAACTTATTTCGTGTTTCAGTTAGTTTCAACCTTTGGGGGAGATTAGCGCATAGCCATGTGGGATGGGTCCGTGTGGGTTGGGGCTCAGGTACAATGAGGCCTAGACGATAGTTGACGTTATTCGCGGTATGAGTTCGATTCCTGTTTCGAACGAACTATAACGCTCTCTCCTGTTCCATAATAATGGCGTCATTATACAAATACGACTTTACAATTAAGGGATATTAGTATGACTGAGAAGAAATATCTAAAAACGTATGGTGCTAGTGATGTCCCATTTCTTTCAGTTAAGTATCAGGCAACATTTAGCAGTACCTGTGCGAGAGAATAACTTATATTAAAAACATTTCCATAGCTTTTTGTTCACAGATTTTGATGCAATGTACAGCAATATGGAGTCTGTATGAGGTGAAAATGAAATACCAGTGGCACTTATGAATAATCCATTTAATGGCAAGGAGAAGTAGAATTTGAACAAATCTTGGAGAAATTGAACACGAACTCTTTTTTTACACACACTGTTTGCAAATAAAATAGAATATATTTAGCTTTGAACAGCCCTGACAGTAGTTCCCTGAAAGCGGTACAAAGGCCTGTATTGGCCATAAGCAGCATTTTATGATGTAGACAATAACAAACTTCTTTATGCATTTTGGTAAATAATGATAATAATGACACTATTTTAATCTAAAACCATTATGATGTTCCCCAGAATCAAGGTTCTGGAATATTCTTATTCTCAGCTCATGCCTTTCTATACATGCTGAATATCTATTGTAACACAAATGGTTATTGCTTTCTAAACTTCAGAAAAATGAATTTGGGTTTAAATCTCTAACTACTTTCTTGGTATCCTAATAACGGGTTCAATGCAAAATGTATGAAATCCAAGATTTTGGTATAGTGTTTTCTTTTTATGTAGACCACCAGCCACATAAAGCTGCCTCATTTTATCCCGTTTCTATAGAACCATTTCGCTGCCAATGACTACGCTGTATAACGATAAAAAAACCTAATGTATCCAGTCCAGTGATGGAATGGCATTCAAAGGAAAAATCCACAAATAACTAGTTATCACAAATACATAAAAACAATGTCACTAAATCACCATTAATATGTACATATATCATTGTACATACAAGAGTAAACTTTGTTCCTATTCGTGGCCCATTCGGCACACCATACAATCGCATGTAGGAAAGCACGTTGATATATACATGAAAACATGTCATATGCACCGTCCTTATGTATGTTGTGCTATATTTCGTCTAACCTCAATGATTATTGACAATCGTCATAGCCACCGGAATAGTACCATCTTGTAAAGTATGTAACTGCTGATATATCTTCCCTAATCAGTTTTGTAACTTTGTTTAAATTTTTCTTTTTCTTAATTTCTTTTACACTCTTGTCCTGCGGGAAGTACCTTCTCACACACTAGCGGAAACGCATATCACAACTAGAATAGTTCTCATATTTGCAAACAAATTCATTTTACATCCCATTTATGCATACATAAAAGTTTTATTTAAGATATAAGTTAAATAACAAGTGTTTGTTCTTATCATAAGATATGTATTAAGAATGAACGACCGATTATACCTGAATATATAAAGTTTTGCGGATTAATACTTACAGAAACACATGCCGTGAAAGTTGCGATTAACAGCAGTACAATGTAAACAAGCAAGCCAGTCATTTCTTAGCATGTATTTCAGGAATGTTTTGCAGTTCTCCTTGCTAATATCGGTACCGACCATAACTGTACTTTCAATATGGAAGTTTGATAAGCCATCGGGTTACGTTTATGCGACCTTATTCAAGCGACCTAGTTGACTGGAAGAAGACCAGTATGGCAGTCCCATTGCTAGGCACCGTGATGTTTGCCAGGTGCATTGTACGCAAGGCCCAATGTATATGAAAACTGTAACCCTTGATGCATCTTGATTAGTCTTCATGCATCAACATAGTTACAATGCAATAACTCAAATACTATCTTAATGTCGTGATCCATTGCGCCTAAAATACAATATCATATGTCCTATTTTAGCTCAAAGAAATAACTACAACAGTGTACCTGAATATTTAAATGACACTATTTTAAGTTAATAATATATAACTTTAAACTCAGTGCGTACTATACATGATATCTAACCATTCCACACCCACACACCCGTTAAGCCAATTCGTATTAGCGACAGCCCTTACGTCGGACAAATAATTTATTACTATTTTACCAGAAAATCTGTACAATATACGCTTAGTAAAACTGAACCCTATATGCGCCCTGACGGAATAAAAACCATAATGTTCTGGTATAACATTTTGTGAGCCAGATTACGTTCTTTTGGCAAACAAAAGCAGTGTTTGCGGGTAAAAATGGTATTTATTTTCCTGAGAATGAATTCATTTAATTTGTTTCAGATTTATATCATCCCCTAACATGAAGTAAAAATGTTCTACTTGTATCATTCACAAAGTTGTTGAATACCCTTACAGCTCAGATTCTCACGTTTAGTCCTAGGGATGCACCCACTGTTATTAAGTTCCTCTGCAGCACAAAGCCCAGTGCTTGTTTCCATGTATTCACACACTGTCATTAAGTTCCTTTGAAGCGCAAAGGCCAGTGCTTGTTTCCATGTATTCACACACTGTCATTAAGTTCCTTTGAAGCGCAAAGGCCAGTGCTTGTTTCCAGGTATTCACACACTGTCATTAAGTTCCTTTGAAGTGCAAAGGCCAGTGCTTGTTTCCAGGTATTCACACACTGTCATTAAGTTCCTTTGAAGCGCAAAGGCCAGTGCTTGTTTCCAGGTATTCACACACTGTCATTAAGTTCCTTTGAAGCGCAAAGGCCAGTGCTTGTTTCCAGGTATTCACACACTGTCATTAAGTTCCTTTGAAGCGCAAAGGCCAGTGCTTGTTTCCAGGTATTCACACACTGTCATTAAGTTCCTTTGAAGCGCAAAGGCCAGTGCTTGTTTCCAGGTATTCACACACTGTCATTAAGTTCCTTTGAAGCGCAAAGGCCAGTGCTTGTTTCCAGGTATTCACACACTGTCATTAAGTTCCTTTGAAGCGCAAAGGCCAGTGCTTGTTTACAGGTATTCACACACTGTCATTAAGTTCCTTTGAAGCGCAAAGGCCAGTGCTTGTTTCCAGGTATTCACACACTGTCATTAAGTTCCTTTGTAGCGCAAAGCCCAGTGCTTGTTTCCATGTATTCACACACTGTCATTAAGTTCCTTTGAAGCGCAAAGGCCAGTGCTTGTTTCCAGGTATTCACACACTGTCATTAAGTTCCTTTGAAGTGCAAAGGCCAGTGCTTGTTTCCAGGTATTCACACACCGTCATTGAGTTCCTTTGAAGCGCAAAGGCCAGTGCTTGTTTCCAGGTATTCACACACCGTCATTAAGTTCCTTTGAAGCGCAAAGGCCAGTGCTTGTTTCCAGGTATTCACACACTGTCATTAAGTTCCTTTGAAGCGCAAAGGCTAGTGCTTGTTTCCAGGGATACACATTCTTATTAAGTTCATATGTAGCACAAAGCCCAGTTCTTGTTTCCATGGATGCACACACTGTTATTAAATTCCTTTGCAGCACAAAGATCAGTGCTTGTTTCCAAGGATATACACACGTACAATAAGTAACTTCCTTTGCAGCTGAAAGCCAAAAGCTTATTTCCATGTACGTGCACTCGTCTGCGATCTTTCCACGTTTTAATAATCGGCGGTTAGGTTTCGTTACATGTTGGCAGCGCCTCAGACAGGGTAGGTCAACTCGGGAAAAATTCCAGGGACCCACAACAGCCAAGGAAGGGGGTACTGCTGAAGAGATTTTTTGGGGTTGTAATTCACAGGGCCTTTACTGGGGAAATTTTCATAGGTGTTATGTATATTTGATTTAATTATATCTGATTTAATATATATTTATTTCAATCTAATTGTTTGACACTTTTAATTTTTTAATTTTTATTACATGCTATTTTAAGGTAAATTTCTTTTCTAGAGATGATATTTTTTACAGAAAATAGTTTGACCTTGACTGCTTGTTTTATAAACACCAGGTGTTGATCTGGATGCTGGCTTTGTTTCAAAATGAATAGCAATCACGTAAACAAATTATATCTTTATTTTCAAATGATTGGTTGTTGTCGAGGTCATGATGGGACTTCGTGCTTAAGATGTAAACAGTTTTGTTATTTTTTATTTCTTAGAATAAAATGATTGGTTTTCGTCAGGGTCACACTGGATGTACGTGACCTTTAACAAGTACTTAGTTTCTATAAGCTTCCAGAAAATGAACTCGTGACTCCCTGTTTACGCTTAGAAGACGATATAACCTCTATTTTGGAAAATTATTCTCAGTAGAAGCTGGGCTGTTAAATTGAAAGTTGTATGTTGTGCTGTTTGGAGTTATTTCGAATTACTTGGTTTGGAGTTATTTCAAATTACTTGGATTCAAAAGGATTAATTATGTTATTTTTCTGGAAAATACATGTGCTCATGTGAGATTCTTAATCAAAGACAATTATTATAAAAAATTTATTTTGATTTCCAAAACCGGAGTGATAATTCTTGTTTCTACGAGGGACCGTAGACTTTAACACTACAGATTGCAGCATACGTCATCGTCTTCCATCTTGGATTCTTCGTCTGGATTCGAACTTGAAAGTACTAGAACATTTTGTTATTAGGACTTCACAAATTTTATTCTTGGATTATTCTTGGATTATTTTGGATTTGAGTCTATAAAACCGTAAGTTTATAGTTTTTCATTTTTACAGAATTTTTCCAGGGAAATAAATTATTGTATTTTTTTCAAAGCTTCCTGTTTTCACTCTTTCTTGTGATACTGTTTTTTTCGAGCCTAAACGCGTGACATAAGAATAGGACACACAAATCCTGTTTTTGGCCCTGCACGTTGGTCAGAACAATGTGATGTCTTTATATCATGATACAGGTGGTAACAGTTGCCGAATATTTTCCAAATTAATTAATATAAATGTTTCTGGTGATAATCTTTTGTGTTCAGAAGTTGTGGCCACGTAAGCAGTACATTAGTTTGCTCAGTGACGTGTAAATGCCGACGACTCAGTTGGTTAGAGCATTAGTCTAGAAAGAAAATTCCTCTGAAATTCTTCTCAGTGGCGAGTTGAATTAAAAACGGAGGTGGTGCGCTTTCTTTGGTTTGGTTTATTTCAAATGAATATATACGATTATTGATATATGTAAATAACCAAGTAAGTGTGTAGATATTTGGGTGGGAAAAGCTATGTGTGTAGGTCAAGAGGGATAGAGGTGGATAGGTTGGTAGATAGGCTGGCAGGTATGCATGTAATTAGGAGGGCATATTTGGTACAAGTGAGGGTAGGCATGTGCTATCGTTCATTAAGAGTCTGGGTTCGATTTTCTATATAAGCAGTTTACATTCCTATATACCACTAAAGTTCTGTAGATCTGCATTTCAACGCCATCTTAGGTAAGGTATTGTTTATTTCAAAAGAATCTTTCGTTACAACTAAGATTGGTGCCTTCATATAGTGTGTGTGTGTGTGTGTGTGTGTGTGTGTGTGTGTGTGTGTGTGACTTGTATTTTTAACGTAGCTTTAATAATGTTTCAGTCATATCGCTACGATTTCTGCAGTGTGGAAGTTTTATAGTGCTGTCTAGCAATGAGGCATCATGCCGCAGATATATAACATGATATCCCAATAAGTCACATTATCCTGACACCAGGTCGACCAGTCCTAACAGTAGCATCTTAATGTTGAGCGCCAAGCGAGGCAACTGTAGGTACCATTTTTGTAAGTCTTTGGTATGACTAGGCCGGGGATCGAACCCACGACCTCCCGCATCCGAGGCGCACGCTCTAACTACCTTCATAGTTTGTAGAATATAAATTAGAAACAGTCTGCAGCTTTTAGCTAGTCGTTAAAACATATTTAAAATCATTACAAATATGGTGTTATTGTAGTTGATTCAGAAATGAAAACTGAATGTCATCAAGTGCTTTCTGTGTGTACTGTGTCAACATACAGCACGAGTTCTGCTTTTTGTCTTGGTAGGAGAAAATGAACATACCGGATGTTGTTTGTAATTACGACTGCTTTATCCACGTTAGATATCCAACCTTGCGCCACTAACTATATGCGGTAACAATTGGGTGCGTTAAAACAGCTTTGCATTTGTCTAAAACCGAAAGTTTTCATTTGGAGTAATATAATTAAGAAATATTTAAAACTTTCGTGAAACAGTTGAAACCAGGTGGCACATCTCTCTCTCTCTCTCTCTCTCTCTCTCTCTGATAATATTAATAATAATAATAATAATAATAATAATGTGTGTGTGTGTGATTAAAATTTTTAACGTAGCTTTAACAATTTTTCAGTCATATCGGTGCGATGTCTGCAGTGTGGCAGTTTAAAGTGATGTCTAGCACCGGGGCATCATGCTGCAGACAGGTAGCATCATGTCCCACCCAGTCACATTATTCTGACACAAGGTCGACCAGTCCTAACACTTACCTCTTAATGCTGAGCGCTTAGCGAAGCAGCTGTTAGTACCATTTTTAGAAGTCTTTGGTATGACTAGGCCGGGGTTCGAACCCACGCCCTCCCGCATCCGTGGCGGACGCTCTAACCACTATTGGTCAATAATAATAATAATAATAATAATAATAAAGTCTTTATTTTATGAGGATGACACATATGTATAAAAACTAATATCCCGTGTGGCTCACACTTATTATAACTCTTATGAATTATACAAAGTGTACATGAAATAATTTATTTCTATACACGGGAATGTGCATCTGCTATTAGATTATCTTTTCTCTTGATATGCCTGATGTCAATATTATATTCCTGTAACAACAAAATCCACCTTAGTAGTCTTTGATTTTTAATTTGTATCTTGCCGATGGAAGTAAGGGGGTTGTGATCACTAAACACAATAATCGGAGAAGGAGCTGAACTAATGTAAACTTGAAAACGTTGTAATGCCAGTATCAAAGCTAAACATTCCTTCTCGATTGTTGAGTAATTTATTTGGTGCTTCTTTAATTTCTTAGAAAAATAGCACACTGGATCATCAACACCATTTTCGTCTTCTTGAATCAATACTGCTCCAACCCCAACCCCAACATCACTTGCATCAGCAGTTTAAACGATTGGCTGAAATTTGGAGCCGGCGCGCTTTTAAGTATGGCTTTTAACTTATCAAAAGTCTCCTGACATTTTTGAGTTTAAAGGATCTTGGTTTTTCTTGCTCAATAAATTTGTCAGGGGTTCAGCAATTATGGAAAAAGTGGAACATAATTTCCGATGGTATCCAACCATACCTAAAAATCGCATCAGTTTCTTTTTACTAACAGGCAAAGGGAATTCAGAGATAACCTTGACCTTAGCATCTATAGGTTTAATTTGTCCATGCCCCACGATATGTCCTAGAAAAGTTACACTAGCACTGCAGAACTCACTTTTGGATAAATTAATTGTCAAACTTGCATCAGTGAGTCTGTCAAAGAATTTCCGAATTGTCGCTAAACGTTCTTTCCAGGTGTCGTTATAGATGATGACATCATCAATGTAAGCATCACAATTATCTAGACCAGAGGTAATTATATTCATTAGACGTTGAAAAGTACTTGGCGAACCTTTCATCCCAAACGGCATCAATTTATATTGATAAAGTCCGTCTGGAATCACGAACACAGAAATTTCTTTTGCTCTTTCAGTTAGTGAAATTTGTCAAAATCCTCTCAGAAGGTCAAATTTTGTGACATACATGGCATTTCCGATCTTATCAATTCAGTCATCGATTCTTGGTAATGGAAATGAATCTGGTTTTGTCACACGGTTCACTTTCTTTTAATCAGTGCACATAAGGAAAGTGTTATCTGGTTTCGGAACAAGTATGCATGGTGAACTCCAGTCACTTTCACTGGACTCTATGAAATCATTCTCCAGCAAATACTGATTTTATTTTCTTCAAGTATTCCTGTTTGAGAGGGTTCATCCTGTACGGGTCTTGTTTCACAGTTTTGGAATTTACAATTTCAACGTCATGGGCAATTTTGTTTCTTCTTGTTTGAATATCTGGAAATAAGTGCTCATATTCAAATTATAACTGTTTAAGTTCATTCCTGTAATGTTGTTGCAAATGTTAAAGTTTCTGGTAATTTCTGAAATTCAAAGATGTGTCGCTCCAAAATCAGTAGAGTTCGATGATATTCCTTCACTTAAATCTTCAGTGAGTGGGACAGGTACAACGAAATTAATTGCATGTTTAACCTGGCTATCTCTCTCATTATACAGGTACTACTGTTTGGATCCCAGGAGTACTATTATTATAATCTAACTCATTCATTTTCTTTTTAACTTTGCAAGGGCCGTAATACCTAAACTGAAGAAAATTTGAGTAAGAGAGACAGAACTCTATTACCAGACTCAAAAGTTCACTCCATGGTAGTTCTGTCCAACCAAAATTTCACTTTTTACTTGAACTGCTGAATGCAAAATTAAAGCATTATAGGCTAGAAAATTCCAGACCTAAAATTCGACTCATGACCCGATTGAACAGATTTGGGAAGGCCAAATTGAGTAAATAAAATTCTTTATTAAAGCTTTTACTATGAATTTAGACTTAATATTCCTCAAAGGAATTGCTAATGGGAAACTTGTTGACGCACACTTTATGGACAACAAGTATTGGCTACCTGACTTGGTCTTAGGTAAGTGACCAACACAATCTACCATATGTCTGCTAAATGGTTCGTCAAATGCAGGAATAGGTTGCAGATGAGCCTTAGTATCTTCTGATTGGGTTCTCCTACCAGTTGACAAGTATGACAAGATCTACAGTATTTACAAACATCACTTTTGATTTTTGGCCAATCGGAGTGAGTAAAGATCTTGTGATAAGTCTAATTAATCCCTAAATGACCAGCCAAAGGAGTTTCATGGGTCAGACTAAGTATTTCCCTGTTTCTAAGACTTTGGAACTAAACTTTGATAGGTCACTGACCACTCGTCACCAGCAGGTACCTCGGGAGGTCTCCATTTTCACAGAAGAAATCCATTTTTAATGAAAAAACAGACAGTTAATTCAGTGCTTCAGTTTCGGGGCCCCGAGTGGCCGAGTGGTCTAAAGCGCTCACCGTTCCGGATCACTGCCATCTCACCTCTGTCTGCGTATGTTCGATTCCAAGGCTCGGCTAGCGTGGGTACGTGGAAAAGCCTGCAAGTAGCCTCTCGTGGGTCGGTGGTTCTTTCCTGGGTTTTTCAGGGTTCTTCCTCCACCAGTTATACTGGCCGCCATATATGGCCTATCTTGTGCTGAAAAATGGCGTTAAACCCTAGAACAACAGCAATAGAACAAGGCTTCAGTTTCATTAATGGCCCTTTGAAACAAAGAGGAGATCTCAGGACCCTTTTCCTGCTCGACGACAAGTGATTGTCGTTTGTCATACTGATTAGAATAAGAGAATGAGTAGTTAAAAGAGGATCACTGTGATCAATACATTTTGATTGAACCAAACAAGGAGTGAAAGTGATCTCATCAAAAGCCTGACCAATATATGTGTCAGCTAAAGGAATACATTCCTGATCAACATCATTGTCAAGAGCTTTCTTTGCCATAGCTCTAGTAACTGCACATGCTGGGTATAAAACAGAGAATTCTTTTTCAATATGATCGACTTTCTTATCCAAACAAGGCTTGTCAGTTACAAGTGGATTATCCACAACCTTATCTCCAGCTCCGTCGTTGCCTATAAATAAATGAATGACGCCAACGGGTAAAGCATATACTGTTCCGACTATTACGGGTCCTGAAACAAAGTCTAATGACAAATTTACACAATGGAGAGGAACATTAACAGAGCCGCACTCTACTCCCTGAATAAGAACACTCTCATTAGAAGAAGACTTATCAGAAAAAGGCAAAATTCCTGACAATAAAAGACTCTGAGAAGCTCATGTATCCCTTAAAAATACAATAGGGATTTGATTGGTCGAATCACCCAAGAGTAATATAGAAACCTTCCACATGAATGGTTGATAACTCTCCATAATAAAATCAGACTGGGGTTTATTAGACCCAAAACATGTATTTCTTTCAAAATATGACCGTGACCATAATGCTTATTTTTCAATTTGTAGCAATCAGAAATAACGTGTCCTTTCTTATTGCAACAGGTACACGTAGGAAGAGACAAGGATTTTTTATCAAGTTTACCAGAAGCTTGATTTCTCGTACTGTATGTGGACACAGTACACACAGAAAGCACTTGATGACATTAAGTTTTCATTTCTGAATCAACTACAGTAACACCATATTTGTAATGATTGTAAATATGTTTTTAACGACTAGCTAAAAGCTGCAGACTGTTTCTAATTTATATTCTACAAACTATGAAGGTGGTTAGAACGTCCGCCTCGGATACGGGAGGTCGTGTGTTCGATCCCCGGCCTAGTCATACCAAAGACTTACAAAAATGGTTCTAACAGCTGCCTCGCTTGGCGCTCAGCATTAAGATGTTAGTGTTAGAACTGGTCGAGCTGGTGTCAGGATAATGTGACTGGGTGGAACATCATGCTACATATCTGCGGCATGATGCCCCAGTGCTAGACAGCACTGTACAACTTCCACTTTGCAGAAATCGTAGCGATATGACCGAAACATTGTTAAAGCTACGTTAAAAATACAAGTCACACACACACTCACACACAAACTATGAAGGCACCAATCTTAGTTGTAACGAAAGATTCTTTTGAAATAAACAATACCTTACCTAAGATGGCGTTGAAATGCAGATCTACAGAACTTTAGTTGTATATAAGAATGTAAACTGCTTATGTAGAAAATCGAACCCAGACTCTTAATGAACGATAGCACATGCCTACCCTCACTTGTACCAAATATGCCCTCCTAATTACATGCATACCTGCCAGCCTTTCTACCAACCTATCCACCTCTATCCCGCTTGACCTACACACATAGCTTTTCCCACCCAAATATCTACACACTTACTTGGTTATTTACATATATCAATAATCGTATATATTCATTTGAAATAAACCAAACCAAAGAAAGTGCACCACCTCCGTTTTTAATTCAACTACTGAGAAGAATTTCAGAGGAATTTTCTTTCTAGACTAATGCTCTAACCAACTGAGTCGTCGGCATTTACACGTCACTGAGCAAACTAATGTACTGCTTACGTGGCCACAACTTCTGAACACAAAAGATTATCACCAGAAACATTTATATTAATTAATTTGGAAAATATTCGGCAACTGTTACCACCTGTATCATGATATAAAGACATCACATTGTTCTGACCAACGTGCAGGGCCAAAAACAGGATTTGTGTGTCCTATTCTTATGTCACGCGTTTAGGCTCGAAAAAAACAGTATCACAAGAAAAAGTGAAAACAACAAGCTTTGAAAAAAATACAATAATTTATTTCCCTGGAAAAATTCTGTAAAAATGAAAAACCATAAACTTACGGTTTTATAGACTCAAATCCAAAATAATCCAAGAATAATCCAAGAATAAAATTTGTGAAGTCCTAATAACAAAATGTTTTACTAATTTCATGTTCGAATCCAGACGAAGAATCCAAGATGGAAGACGATGACGTATGCTGCAATCTGTAGTGTTAAAGTCTACGGTCCCTCGTAGAAACAAGAATTATCACTCCGGTTTTGGAAATCAAAATAAATTTCTTATAAGAACTGTCTTTGATTAAGAATCTCACATGAGCACATGTATTTTCCAGAAATATAACATAATTAATACTTTTGAATCCAAGTAATTTAAAATAACTTAAAACCAAGTAATTCGAAACAACTCCAAACAGCACAACATACAACCTTCAGTTTAACAGCCCAGCTTCTACTGAGAAAATTTTTCCAAAATAGAGGTTATATCGTCTTCTAAACGTAAACAAGGAGTCACGTGTTCATGTTCCGGAAGCTTATATAACCTAAATACATGCTAAAGGTCACGTACACCCAGTGTGACCCTGACGAAAACCAATCACCTTACTCTAAGAAATAAAAAAATAAAAATTGTTTACATCTTAAGCACGAAGTCCCATCATGATCTCGACAACAACCAATCATTTGAAAATAAAGATATAATTTGTTTACGTGATTGCTATAAATTTTGAAACAAGGTCAGGATCCAGATCAATACCTGGTGTTTATAAAGCAAGCAGTCAAGGTCAAACTATTTTCTGAGAAAAGGTATCATCTCTAGAAAATAAAATACATTACATAAGCATATAATAAGAAATAAAAAAAATAAAATTGACAAACAATTAGATTGAAATAAATATATATTAAATCAGATATAATTAAATCAAATATACAGAAAACCTATGAAAATATCTCCATTAAATCCCCTGTGAATTACAACAATTTATTTTAAACAAATATGTTCGACAGTACGCCCCTCCTTGGCTGTTGTGAGCCCCTGGAATTTTTCCCGAGTTGACCTACCCTGTCAACGGCCCTGCCAACATGTACCCAAACCTAACCGTCGATTATTAAAACGTGGAAAGATTGCGGACGAGTGCACGTACATGGAAATAAGCTTTTGGCTTTCAGCTGTAAAGGAAGTTACTTACTGTACGTGTGTATATCCTTGGAAACAAGCACTGATCTTTGTGCTGCAAAGGAATTCAATAATAGTGTGTGTATCACTGGAAACAAGCACTGGCCTTTGTGCTTCAAAGGAACTTAATGACAGTGTGTGAATACCTGGAAACAAGCACTGGCCTTTGCGCTTCAAAGGAACTTAACACATTAACCCCTAGCGACGACTTAACGGGGCAGGAGGTAGTAGCCTACTGCCGAGCTCTGTAACGTCATGGTCATGCACGATACACTAAAGTGGGTGGTATTATAGAAAGGTAGACAGATGTCGCTCTACAATGATACCAAATAATCTGGAATATCTAGTTGCACTACAAAATACAGATAGAAAAACCTCATTTTTTGGATCCGACTTTTTTTTTTACTCAAGATTCGCCCGTGGTCGGAATCCGATTTTGTGTCCGGATTTTAGACTTTTTGGCCTCAGATCTAAGGCAAACCGGTATGAACTGCAACCAGACAGATGAGCCTTTCAAAAAGTAGGATAAGATGGGCATTTGGAATAAAGAGTGGTCTCCATACAAAAATAATGGCTCCGTTTTGGCAAAAAAAAAAAAAAAAAAAAGATAAAAAGAAAAAAAAGAAATAAAAATCAATTAAAAAAAATTGCACAACATATATAAAGAGACGGTGCATATGACATGTTTTCATGTATATATCAACGTGCTTTCCTACATGCGATTGTATGGTGTGCCGAATGGGCCACGAATAGGAACAAAGTTTACTCTTGTATGTACAATGATATATGTACATATTAGTGGTGATTTAGTGACATTGTTTGTATGTATTTATGATAACGAGTTATTTGTGGATTTTTCCTTTGAATGCCATTTCAACACTGGACTGGATACATTAGTTTTTTATCGTTATACAGCGTAGTCATTGACAGAGAAATGGGTTCAATAGAAACAGGATACAATGAGGCAGTTTCATGTGACTGGTGGTCTACATAAAAAGAAAACACTATACCAAAATCTTGGATTTCATACATTTTGCATTGAACTCGTTATTAGGATACCAAGAAAGCAGTTAGAGATTTAAACCCAAATTCATTTTTCTGAAGTTTAGAAAGCAATAACCATTTGTGTTACAATAGATATTCAGCATGTATAGAAAGGCGTGAGCTGAGAATAAGAATATTCCAGAACCTTGATTCTGGGGAACATCATAATGGTTTTGGATTAAAATTGTGTCATTATTATCATTATTTACCAAAATGCATAAAGAAGTTTGTTATTGTCTACATCATAAAATGCTGCTTATGGCCAATACAGGCCTTTGTACCGCTTTCAGGGAACTACTGTCAGGGCTGTTCAAAGCTAAATATATTCTATTTTATTTGCAAACAGTGTGTGTAAAAAAAGAGTTCGTGTTCAATTTCTCCAAGATTTGTTCAAATTCTACTTCTCCTTGCCATTAAATGGATTATTCATAAGTGCCACTGGTATTTCATTTTCACCTCATACAGACTCCATATTGCTGTACATTGCATCAAAATCTGTGAACAAAAAGCTATGGAAATGTTTTTGATATAAGTTATTCTCTCGCACAGGTACTGCTAAATGTTGCCTGATACTTAACTGAAAGAAATGGGACATCACTAGCACCATACGTTTTTAGATATTTCTTCTCAGTCATACTAATATCCCTTAATTGTAAAGTCGTATTTGTATAATGACGCCATTATTATGGAACAGGAGAGAGCGTTATAGTTCGTTCGAAACAGGAATCGAACTCATACCGCGAATAACGTCAACTATCGTCTAGGCCTCATTGTACCTGAGCCCCAACCCACACGGACCCATCCCACATGGCTATGCGCTAATCTCCCCCAAAGGTTGAAACTAACTGAAACACGAAATAAGTTCGAAGGTAAGGATTCGAGGTGCACGAGAATTCTGTCAATAGGCAAACGGAATTTAGAGGAAAGCGCCTATCACTGTATGTGTTAAGATATATAACTATGTGAAATTAATTTATACATGATGCATATATACACATACATCAATTGATATTAAACAAATATTACACACAAGCAGTCACACATACACGCCAAGAACAAAATCTGTATAATTAACTATTTTCTAACAAATCGCATACAAAATAAATCAACTGTTTATTGGCATGCGAGTCTAAAAAAAACTCAGGAGGTTTATACGATAGGGGTGGCCTTCGGTTTGGCGGTTTTCTGACCTGGGACACGCTTCGCATGGTTCCGCTGTTCTGGCAAAATTGTTTGTGCTCGTGTAATGC
The DNA here is from genome assembly GCA_028554795.2 of Sinohyriopsis cumingii. Taxonomy (NCBI): domain Eukaryota; kingdom Metazoa; phylum Mollusca; class Bivalvia; order Unionida; family Unionidae; genus Sinohyriopsis; species Sinohyriopsis cumingii. The sequence continues at coordinate 18,770,158 of CM068828.1, read as the reverse complement.
TTTTGCTTCAATGTCAACCAATATAATATTACGTTCCTTTTAAAAAGCCTTTATCAGAAAGCATGGAAAAGGCACAGATCTGAATAAGGAATAGACTCATAGATGTGTTACCGGCGAGGCCCATATCCACCCAGTCTCTTTAAATTTGAACTTGCAAGATGACAATGCTATAGGTGTTCAAATGTTATTTGTTTCATGTCATTTCCAAACAACGTATAGCAACTTGTATCACATAAACCTGAAAGACCAGGACAAAAGACAGTTACGGAAGTTTACTTTGGAGTTGAACAATCATGGACAACATTTCTTTTCGAAAATGGAAGTAGTCTCTTTCATCCAGGCTCTCGCTTGAATCCGATCCTCACCGACAGAGTCTGGTTACACCAGATTACATTTTGTTTTGATATTGATTTTAACGGCATTTTTAACATATTACTGGGTATATTATATCGAGGAAATAGGAGCTTAGTGTCTTTCTCAAGGACACATTGAAAAAGCCGATAAATGCTGGACTAAGGGAATGTATAACCCACCAGCCTTGCATTATCAGTTTGACACTCTACGAATGAGCTACCGCGGCCACCAGACCTGACCAACAGGTGCTGCTTGTCTTTGTATATTACTGTTGCACGGTTTTCAAAATTTTCGTGCCGACGAATCACTGTTATTTCTGTAAAAGATATATGTACTGAGTGTACATACATACATACATACATACATACATACATACATACATACATGCATACACATGTATTAAGGATCCTTTTCTGTTTCATTCCGTTGGTCCATTTTTATTTCTTCAAAAGATAGTCAGACCAGCAGTGTGTTGTATATAACAGCATATCCGTGGAAATACGTAAAACTTTTACAGATCCCAAAATTTGCGCAAAACACCGGTAGTTTTGGTCATCATTGTACCCAAAATTACGTATACTCAGAAAGCACTGATATACTAAAGTTGGTTGTGTTCCCCCCTCCAAAATAAATTAACAGAAAAGACAGCAAACATGCAGTTAATAAATTATCGACATGACAGACAACTACATGCCAGTTAGTAAATCATCGGCTTTACATCACATCAAGACACCAGATTTATTACATGCATAACGAACTAGGCGGCCAGTCATAAGTCATCCAGTTATTGTAGGGTTTAACGCCATTTTTCAGCACAAGGTAGGCTATACATGGAGGCCCATATAACTGGTGGAGGAAGAATCTCAGAAAACCACGGGAAGAATCACCGACCCACGAGAAGCTACAAGCAGGTTTTCTCACGTACCCACTTTAGTCTGAAATTCCAGTTTTTAATTATATACTCATGAAAAAAAAGCTTCTGACCACCCCCGATATAGACCTATATATTGATATACTCGCTCAATGCGCTCACTATTACTTTGACACTGTTGCATTTATTTTTAACTCGTTTTCCATTTCGTGTTTTCATTATATTTATTATCGTTTTTATTAGATTTATGGTCATGTTTGGTTCCATTAAGCGTTTTCATTGCATCTACTTTCAGGTTTATTACATTTACCATTGTTTTATACACTTGGGTTTTGTTACATTTAGTGTTTTTATTACATATAGTTTCAAATTATATTACAATTAGCTATTTTTATTACATTTGGTATGCTTAGTATATATAGCGTTTATATAATATTTCGTTTCGTAACAGCCACCTAATATCACAGAAAGCAATATCTCGAAGTAGTTTTGTTTTTATTCTACAAGAAGAGTTACACACAAAAGCACATACACACTACACACATGTTGCTATGAATACTGATTTCCTTGAACACGGCCTTGATCCAGCGAGACGCTTTAGCAAGTAAATTTATTTCTTTCTTGCTAGGTACGTATACTGCTTTTCTGCCGAGATTTTCCTGATTAAAATCCTTGCAAGCAGTTGCTTGGTGAGTACATTTTCTTTCCATCTTGTAATTTGTTCTACTGAGACATACACGGGGGCGCGTAAAAGGCTCCGCATGAAACGTATATCAAGGAAACACGAGAAAGCTGTGAAATCATCCTGCCCAAATTGTACCGTGAATCAATTGTATTATGTAAAGGTTAGAAATTCCATTTGCAAATAGATTTTCCTTAAAAACGGATTTGGACTGAAAGAAAATCTTGTTGTTGTTGTTGTTGTAGTGTTTAACGCCAGTTTTCAGCTCACGATAGGCTGTACATGGCGGCCAGTATTAATGGTGGAGGAAGAACCCGGGAAAACCCCGGAAATAACCACCAACCCACGAGAAGCTACTGGCAAGCTTTCTCACATAGGTGGCGCTATACAGTTTCGCATTTTGCATAGGGTTAGGAATTTAAAGAAAAAGAACGTCCCCGGCTTTCCTCACTGGTTATACTGGCTATTTAAAAAAGACCTTGTATATCTTAGGTATAATGCAAAGAACCTTTAATTCCCTTTATTTTGGTGTATGATTGATGGGTGTACTATGGGTTATAGAGTATACAGCTTGGCCTTACTTCAAATGTGCACCTTTCAAAAAAGTGCTAGCTCTACTTGGTCATTTTCACTTCCTGAACTTCAGAGGTCAATTGTATAAAAAAGAGCCGATAACTTTTTTTACATTTTATATATTTGGTAATTCATTCATTGCACTTTCAGAAGCTGGTATTGTCTAGTCTGGCAAAATTCATTTTCCCTATTTTAATAGCTGCTATGTATAGTGTACTTTAGACTAATTCAGACTGATTTTTTAACACAAGGGAGCAGTCATTTTAGTTAGCAGTGTGCTTAAATCATGTAAAATTTCCAAAAGTACAATATCCAAAAGAAATATCATCCACATTACATTAATGTAGCATAGAGGTATGCAAACATTCTCTCCACTGTGCATGTTTTAAATGCGAACTACTTCACCTTACATACGTCACTCTCTCAAAAGCACATATTATCTGGTGAGCGCCACCATAAAGAAGATGTAGGTATTATTTTTTTATGATTTAATTATGTTTATATGGCTGAAACATTTAAGTCACAAGCATCAAAACAATCCTTATGAATAATTCTCCTGCCTTTTTCCCCACAGAACAGTATTTATGAGTGTCAGAGTCTCTAACAAGTCCAGCCTACCCCCCCCCCCCCATGATAAAAGTGAGCTATTTTAAGAATGAACATTACATTTTGTAAACATAGCAACCAATGTTATGCTGAATGATAGGAACATGAAACTAGCCAGAATTATTTCTGAGATATCAACAATGAATTTTACAATTAGAAAAGGGAGGTAACTCATCAGCTTCATAAAGGTCAAAGGTCAAAGTGTAAAATATTTGCCTATTGTTTAATATGGAAGAAGCGAATTCACTTTCTCATCATTTATTTTTTTATTTCATTGCAAATAAATGAAAAGAAACATTTTCACCATATATTTCTGTCACTTATTGCAACAGTTTTAAATTTAAGTTGACTCTATTCCTATATTCTAAGTCTTCTAATTTCCCCATAATTAAGGTCACTACTCACACAAACATACCTCATGGCAAATTATGTAAGCAAGAGAAAAACGATCATAATTAGCTTATTTTCATGCTTAAATGCAATATGAATGTACCATTTTATTCAGAACATCATACATAATTATATGAAAATAAAAAAAAATAATTGCAAACATTTTTTTATTTTCTTTAAGGTGGCGCTATACAGTTTCGCATTTTGCATAGGGTTAGGAATTTAAAGAAAAAGAATGTCCCCGGCTTTCCTCACTGGTTATACTGGCTATTTAAAAAAGACCTTGTATATCTTAGGTATAATGCAAAGAACCTTTAATTCCCTTTATTTTGGTGTATGATTGATGGGTGTACTATGGGTTATAGAGTATACAGCTTGGCCTTACTTCAAATGTGCACCTTTCAAAAAAGTGCTAGCTCTACTTGGTCATTTTCACTTCCTGAACTTCAGAGGTCAATTGTATAAAAAAGAGCCGATAACTTTTTTTACATTTTATATATTTGGTAATTCATTCATTGCACTTTCAGAAGCTGGTATTGTCTAGTCTGGCAAAATTCATTTTCCCTATTTTAATAGCTGCTATGTATAGTGTACTTTAGACTAATTCAGACTGATTTTTTAACACAAGGGAGCAGTCATTTTAGTTAGCAGTGTGCTTAAATCATGTAAAATTTCCAAAAGTACAATATCCAAAAGAAATATCATCCACATTACATTAATGTAGCATAGAGGTATGCAAACATTCTCTCCACTGTGCATGTTTTAAATGCGAACTACTTCACCTTACATACGTCACTCTCTCAAAAGCACATATTATCTGGTGAGCGCCACCATAAAGAAGATGTAGGTATTATTTTTTTATGATTTAATTATGTTTATATGGCTGAAACATTTAAGTCACAAGCATCAAAACAATCCTTATGAATAATTCTCCTGCCTTTTTCCCCACAGAACAGTATTTATGAGTGTCAGAGTCTCTAACAAGTCCAGCCTACCCCCCCCCCCCATGATAAAAGTGAGCTATTTTAAGAATGAACATTACATTTTGTAAACATAGCAACCAATGTTATGCTGAATGATAGGAACATGAAACTAGCCAGAATTATTTCTGAGATATCAACAATGAATTTTACAATTAGAAAAGGGAGGTAACTCATCAGCTTCATAAAGGTCAAAGGTCAAAGTGTAAAATATTTGCCTATTGTTTAATATGGAAGAAGCGAATTCACTTTCTCATCATTTATTTTTTTATTTCATTGCAAATAAATGAAAAGAAACATTTTCACCATATATTTCTGTCACTTATTGCAACAGTTTTAAATTTAAGTTGACTCTATTCCTATATTCTAAGTCTTCTAATTTCCCCATAATTAAGGTCACTACTCACACAAACATACCTCATGGCAAATTATGTAAGCAAGAGAAAAACGATCATAATTAGCTTATTTTCATGCTTAAATGCAATATGAATGTACCATTTTATTCAGAACATCATACATAATTATATGAAAATAAAAAAAAATAATTGCAAACATTTTTTTATTTTCTTTAAGGTGGCGCTATACAGTTTCGCATTTTGCATAGGGTTAGGAATTTAAAGAAAAAGAATGTCCCCGGCTTTCCTCACTGGTTATACTGGCTATTTAAAAAAGACCTTGTATATCTTAGGTATAATGCAAAGAACCTTTAATTCCCTTTATTTTGGTGTATGATTGATGGGTGTACTATGGGTTATAGAGTATACAGCTTGGCCTTACTTCAAATGTGCACCTTTCAAAAAAGTGCTAGCTCTACTTGGTCATTTTCACTTCCTGAACTTCAGAGGTCAATTGTATAAAAAAGAGCCGATAACTTTTTTTACATTTTATATATTTGGTAATTCATTCATTGCACTTTCAGAAGCTGGTATTGTCTAGTCTGGCAAAATTCATTTTCCCTATTTTAATAGCTGCTATGTATAGTGTACTTTAGACTAATTCAGACTGATTTTTTAACACAAGGGAGCAGTCATTTTAGTTAGCAGTGTGCTTAAATCATGTAAAATTTCCAAAAGTACAATATCCAAAAGAAATATCATCCACATTACATTAATGTAGCATAGAGGTATGCAAACATTCTCTCCACTGTGCATGTTTTAAATGCGAACTACTTCACCTTACATACGTCACTCTCTCAAAAGCACATATTATCTGGTGAGCGCCACCATAAAGAAGATGTAGGTATTATTTTTTTATGATTTAATTATGTTTATATGGCTGAAACATTTAAGTCACAAGCATCAAAACAATCCTTATGAATAATTCTCCTGCCTTTTTCCCCACAGAACAGTATTTATGAGTGTCAGAGTCTCTAACAAGTCCAGCCTACCCCCCCCCCCATGATAAAAGTGAGCTATTTTAAGAATGAACATTACATTTTGTAAACATAGCAACCAATGTTATGCTGAATGATAGGAACATGAAACTAGCCAGAATTATTTCTGAGATATCAACAATGAATTTTACAATTAGAAAAGGGAGGTAACTCATCAGCTTCATAAAGGTCAAAGGTCAAAGTGTAAAATATTTGCCTATTGTTTAATATGGAAGAAGCGAATTCACTTTCTCATCATTTATTTTTTTATTTCATTGCAAATAAATGAAAAGAAACATTTTCACCATATATTTCTGTCACTTATTGCAACAGTTTTAAATTTAAGTTGACTCTATTCCTATATTCTAAGTCTTCTAATTTCCCCATAATTAAGGTCACTACTCACACAAACATACCTCATGGCAAATTATGTAAGCAAGAGAAAAACGATCATAATTAGCTTATTTTCATGCTTAAATGCAATATGAATGTACCATTTTATTCAGAACATCATACATAATTATATGAAAATAAAAAAAAATAATTGCAAACATTTTTTTATTTTCTTTAAGGTGGCGCTATACAGTTTCGCATTTTGCATAGGGTTAGGAATTTAAAGAAAAAGAATGTCCCCGGCTTTCCTCACTGGTTATACTGGCTATTTAAAAAAGACCTTGTATATCTTAGGTATAATGCAAAGAACCTTTAATTCCCTTTATTTTGGTGTATGATTGATGGGTGTACTATGGGTTATAGAGTATACAGCTTGGCCTTACTTCAAATGTGCACCTTTCAAAAAAGTGCTAGCTCTACTTGGTCATTTTCACTTCCTGAACTTCAGAGGTCAATTGTATAAAAAAGAGCCGATAACTTTTTTTACATTTTATATATTTGGTAATTCATTCATTGCACTTTCAGAAGCTGGTATTGTCTAGTCTGGCAAAATTCATTTTCCCTATTTTAATAGCTGCTATGTATAGTGTACTTTAGACTAATTCAGACTGATTTTTTAACACAAGGGAGCAGTCATTTTAGTTAGCAGTGTGCTTAAATCATGTAAAATTTCCAAAAGTACAATATCCAAAAGAAATATCATCCACATTACATTAATGTAGCATAGAGGTATGCAAACATTCTCTCCACTGTGCATGTTTTAAATGCGAACTACTTCACCTTACATACGTCACTCTCTCAAAAGCACATATTATCTGGTGAGCGCCACCATACCGACATTAGCTGAATCCTAGACTCGAACCCACGCAGGCAGAGGAAGAAAATCTTGTGTGGAACTGGACAAAAGACAGTTACGGAAGTTTGCTTTGGAGTTGAACAATCATGGACAACATTTCTTTTCGAAAATGGAAGTAGTCTCTTTCATCCAGGCTCTCGCTTGAATCCGATCCTCACCGACAGAGTCTGGTTACACCAGATTGCATTCTGTCTACATGACAGACAGTTACATGCCAGTTAATAAATTATCGGTTTTACATCACATCAAGACACCAGATTTATTACATGCATAACGAACTAGGCGGCCAGTTATAAGTCATCCAGTTGTTGTAAGGTTTAACGCCATTTTTTCAGCACAAGATAGGATATACATGGAGGCCCGTATAACTGGTGGATAAGTCATTCAGATTTATTATTATAACATTGTTGGCGGCAGAACACAAATCACTGAAAACCCTTTACGGTCGTTTGAAAACAAATTTTAAAAAAGGAAAGAAAAAAAAAATACCCCCCCCCCCAAAAAAAAAAACAGTATACTGGTATTTAGTCATTTGATTACGCGAATCTCAGGTTTGGCACAGTCTGTATTATTTTAGGTCGAAAAGGGACACCATGGGTTTCCACATATTTAAAAGTATTGTACACGCTGTATAAATGATATTAAACGAAGACTCCTATAATATGCCCTTGATATTGTTCAAACACAACTCACATTGTTGATGAATGAGTTGTTAGGTAATCTCATGTGATAATATTCAGTTATTGTTTAATAAATAGTAATCGAGACCCTGATAATTGCTTCGAAAATCCTGGTCGTATCTATACAAATTTGGTATAAAATATTTATAAAAGAAATGAATCTTGCTTCTTCACGTTGATTCACCAATCACTGAGGTGAATGATGCCTTCAAAAATACAATCCGAGAATAGAGATACAAACAACTATGTGAATGACTTCTCATTTCCAATCTGACTCATCGATATGCTGTGCCCTTTCATATGTAAGAAATAAAGTGTGTAAAACATTATGTTTTTATGGCTATCAAAGTAATCAACTGGGACAAGTTTGGGATAGCTCCACGATACCATGAAATGTTAGTAACTCATGGGAACTAAATGTACTTGGTAAGAGACTGTTAATTAGTTTGTATATAGAAAAAAAGAAACAAAAAGATAAAAAGAAACTTTCACAGAATGATTTGACAAATTATTTACTGAGCACGAAAGTTGAAAACTGCAACGATATACATTATAAGCTTGATAATATGCAATTATTAAAACTGAGCAGAAGAAGAAGACTTTTAAAATTTAAAGAGTCAATCGTTCTGAGGTAATGCTACTTAAAATTATATTTAAAAAAGAAAACCTTCATTGACTTGTCTCAATATTTTTAAAGACTCTCAAAAGAAGCAAAAGAAAACCAGCAAAAAATCCAGAACCAATAAGCGTAAAAGTATTATAAAAAAACAGTAGAAAGGAAGAAAGAGACAGAAACCAAAACAAACATTTAGAGTCGTCATCAACTTTTTAAAAGTATCATTGGAATATATGAAATAATGTCTTCGTCTCATGGAAAATGATAATACGGTAGTGCTTTTTCTGTTTTTGTTTCAAAAGAATAAGTAGCGAATGACAAAACCCCCAACACAATTACTCCTATAATAGAGGTTTCCTAGAATGTGGATTCGCCTTAGGAAATAAGCCTATTGCTTTCTTCTTGTTATGAATATATCATGCTTTTCTAAAGTCCAAATACTCTGCGTTTTGCAATAACAAAAGATATATTATCCACACATACATTTGCCAGATAGATATGTGAGACAACATTCATGTAACAGAAAACAGTACTGAAGTCACTGTGTCCAAATCGTACCTTGAATCAAATGTTAGTTCTGTTTTAATTTAGAGGTCTGAAATTACGTTTTTAAATACATACTCATGAAATAAAAGATTTTGACCACCCCCGATATAGGCATATATATATATATATATATATATATATATATATATATATATATATATATATATATATATATATATATATATACGCGCTCACTATTACTTTGATACTGTTGCATTTATTTTTAACTCGTTTTCCATTTAGTGTTTTCATTACATTTATCATCGTTTTTATTACATTTATGGTCATGTTTGGTTCCATTAAGCGTTTTCATTACATCTACTTTCAGGTCAAGTTTTATTACATTTACCGTCGTTTTATTACACTTGGGTTTTCTTACATTTTGTGTTTTTATTTCGTATAGTTTCAAATTATATTACAATTAGCTTTTTTTATTACATTTGGTATGCTTAGTACATATAGCGTTTATAGTACATTTCGTTTCGTAACAGTCACCTAATATCAGAGAAAGCAATATCTCGAAGTAGTTTTGTTTTTATTCTGCAAGAAGAGTTACACACAAAAGCACACATAGGCACTACACACATTTTGCTACGAATAATGATTTCCTAGAACACGGCCTTGATCCAGCGAAACGCCTTAGCAAGTAAATTTATTTCTTTCTTGCTTGGTACGTATACTGCTTTTCTGCTGAGATTTTCCTAATTAATATCCTTGCATGCAGTTGTCTGGTGAACAAATTTTCTTTCCATCTTGTAATTTGTTCTACTGAGACAGACACGTAACATGCTCCACATGAAAAGTATATCAAGGAAACACGAGAAAGCTGTGAAGTCATCCTGACCAAATCGTACAGTGATTCAACTGTATTATGTAAAGGTTAGAAATTCCATTTGCAGACAGATTTTCCTTAAAAACGGATTTGGACTGAAAGAAAATCTTGTGTGGAACTGGACATTTAAGGCGCATACACATAGAGAAGTTGTATAAAAATCAGATATGTAACCTCTTAAGTTCAAGTGCTAGATTTCATTTCTGCAAAAGACATTTCCATCTGTTTCATAAACAATGAGATGTCCGTAGATTTAGTTGTAAAGGAAAACAGTACAGGAAGAATGATGTATCAAGTGAGATGTAATAGGACATTTTCTAAACTGCATCATTGTGTTAAATTAGGATATTCAAAACTACTGCAATTCATTTGAAATACTATTTACCCTAGGGCATAAATTATATAACATAAAGAAAGTGAAGCCGACGAGTATGATAAAATCAACAAACAATTTATTCCCCACAATACAAAATGACAATTCAGAATATAATTACAGAATTGTGAACTAAATCCAAAATAATTCTAAATGTCATATCACAAGTCCAAAACTAAAAATGTTCCGAAAATATAGTGTTCGGAATGAATTGCAATAGTTGTAATATCCTGATGTAACAAAATGATGCAGTCCAGAACGTCCTTGAATGAGTTCACAAAAATTCAAAAATCCAAAGTATTGTATTAAATAATCCAAAAGTCAATGAACACTTTAGTAAATCCAATGGAAATTTGAAATAAATAAGTCATCTCGAATTATATCTGACAGCTAATAAAACATAAGAATGAATTATTTGTTTATCTAATCCCTATTTAGACACATTTTCATTTGACCTACACCGTACCAGAATATGAAGAGTTCCAACGGAACAAACCTAGTCTAACTGCAAACAAATATGGCGTTGAACTCTTGCAACGTAAATACTTTTTTTACAACTTACAGTCATGGACAAAAATTAACTACGTAAACTCTTTATTTACAACTTACAAGCAGGTTCAAAAGTTAAGCATGCGATATAAATTAAATATACTTAAATATACATAGCAATAGATGAGACTTTTAGAGAGACATATATATATATATATATATATATATATATATATATATATATATATATATATATATATATATATATATATATATATATATATATATTCCATTTCTCTGATCTAAAATATAAGCGTTTAAAAATATAGTCACTATTATTCAAAAATAAATTTATGAAGGGATTGTTTATTGAATATTCATCCATAGTGACAGTGAGAACCAAACATCAAACAATCACTTAACACTATTACAATTAACTTCTAGTGGAAAATGTACAGAGGGTCGCATATACCATTGATCCTCTCGCCTCCATACCCATACAGACAAGCGGTTCCTGTATTTTCTTCTAAATGTAACCATTTTGGTGGTAATATTCACTTATGTGAAACCTATCCCAGTCCCCTTCCAATTTCCCATCAATAAGTACTCCGCATTCACCCGTTACAGTACATGCAAGTCTTATAAATCAACCCCTCCTCATTAAAGTAATATAAAACTATATACAAATTCATATTCTGGACATGTACACTATATACAATTGCAGTTTTTCAAAGACAGAATAGACTGCGATCATACTGCACCTTCTATATGACATTTTTGAGGGCATGCCAAGAAGAGCCTATTGACAGAAAAGGGGTTCTCTTTTGGTCGGCATTATATGTTGATACCATAGGCAACAAATGCATGAATGATACTGCCTATGTTGTATTTAAGGTTAATTTTCCCAAAAGGTAATACATAGTTATTGATGTACCGTCTCTAATGATTACCTCGTTACACCATGTATTTTGGCCATATGACTTCAGTGGGCACAACAGTAACACAATACATTGTAATTAATTGTGACAAAATCACCTGGATTACATTGCAAGAAAGAAGAACAAAATTTAAGAAATTGCTACTTGAACAACCAATTCATTTCATTTGGTTAGTTTCTGAAACTTTGCTCAAAACAGAGAAAGTCCAAAACATTTCAAAGCTGTTGGAAGGAAATCCAACATACTCCCTGGAGACAAAACAAAACATAAGCCAAAAAAAAAAACAATTAAAAAAACCAAACAGACAAAGCAAAAACAAAACAAAAACAAAGAAAAGAAACAAAAACAACCAAGAATTGTACAAGAAAAGACATGCACAGCTATCTCCTCACCAGATTGGTAATGTATTCAAACTATCGTAGTCCACATTACGGGCCAGTAACATTAAAACTTACAACTATGGTGTACATGGCTTAAGGAGTCAATTAAACAAACAATGTTAATGTTTTTCAATTATCTATTTTGGTTGTTTTAGAAACTTATTTTCTTCTAGTAGCAGTTTACTGTTATTATTATTATTATTATTATTATTATTATTATTATCTGTAATTAAAATAAAGCAATCTGTGTACTTCTTTCATTTATAACTATTTACGTTTACAGTGTATATATCCCATCCAGCCATGACCCGGATCTAGCCAGTTTGTAAACGTCCGTTTGATGAGTCTAGCACTGACACCAACAAGGGATGCACCTGCACTTTTATTGTATCGTGCTGAGTAAGAACTGAAAAAAATTGCATAATATATGAAATCAAGAAATACAGGTAAGTATCTTGTGAGAACATATCATATAAAAGGCAAGGAACACTTTCTGTAAGTTTGAACTATTTTCCGAAATGTTTCCACTATGGTGGAAACAAGATGGCGACTGTCCGTCATTGTCTTTATATTATACAGAGGGTACAGACAAAAACGTAAACACTTTCTAACGTCAAGCTCCTGTGTCAGGCAGTGGTATGGTATACACGCTAGTCTAGACATAATGCAATTTAAGACAGTACGAGCTTTCTTTTTTTAGCATGTGCGTTAGCTGAACTAACGAGTTACCAGTGTTAATTACTGGCGCAGTATAAATGTTTTACCTGACACATTCGTGGAAAGTGATACATACCATGATGTTTGACTGGGAAATATATTCATACATGCCAGGATGTTTGAGTGAAAAGTGTATTCATACATACCAGGATGTTTGAGTGGATAATGATACGTCTGTTATTAATGGTGGTGCCTTGCTATGTGAAAACAATATCTGACTATTATGATTCTTTGATCTTACATTATGTAACCGAAAGAAGCAAAACCATCAATAAGTTTGAAAATCACCAAATATTTTCTTTTCAAAGAATACAAGTAAAAAGTCAAAAGATGCAGTATTCTGAATTAGATAAATAATCCGAAATGTTCTATCACAATTCCATAAGTAGAGACTGTTCCAAATTAATTCCATCAATAATGAATGTCTTGACGTACCAGAAGGATTAAATCTAGAATGTCCTCTCTAATCTCAAAGTGGTGTTTCAGTCCAAGAAGTCAATGAATACTTTGTAATTCCAATGAATAATTTAAGTAAATAATACTTCTCAAATTATATCTTAAAACAATTGCAACTCTGATCACAGATTTCCAAAGAGTGATATTAAACAGAAATGAATAATTGTTTGCCAGTCATTTATATACATATTTCACTTGACCAAAGACACAATATAATTCCTAGGAGAGAAAACCTGGTCTTTAATTCAAATTCAAGTAAACAGCTTGTTTGCTTTTTAGAATCATGTTAAAAATCAGGTAGACATTACCCACAATCGTGGGCAAAACGTAAGAACATAATGATGATATACATTGATCAACAGCGAGTGGACTAATGGGTTGCTGCTTCATTGATCTACCTTAATCTTCGTTTACGTGGGAGTGTGGCTCCACTGGACGTTCTTCCGTAGCCTGAATTTAGGTTTACTCTTTGATATCACATCATGTTAGTGGCTAGTGGCAAGAATTAGATAGGTTCTTTTTCACTAAATACTAGACCATTGTGCTTAAATTGTGCCCCTAGTGCTCGCACAATTCAAGGAGATGCAGAATTAAACACAATTTGTATTGCAATTTGCTATTGTAAAATTTTAGCTCTTTTACAGCTGTAAGTATCGGACGTTGCTATAATGCCACCCTTTTGCAGCTGTAAGTATAGGATGTTGCTGTGATGCCACCCTTTTACAGCTGTACGTATAGGACGTCGCTATGATGCCACCCTTTTACAGCTGTAAGTACAGGACGTTGCTATGATGCCACCCTTTTACAGCTGTAAGTATAGGACGTTGCTATGATGCCACCCTTTTACAACTGTAAGTATAGGACGTTGCTATGATGCCACCCTTTTACAACTGTAAGCATCCGACATTGCTATGATGCTACCCATTTATAAGGATGTCACTTTGATGCCACCTAAGATAAGTACTATTTGTGCAGAAAACGTAAATTGTTAATGTTAAATTGTTATGGGGAGCTGTTACTTAACAAAATTACAGAACTTTAGAAAGACATCATTAATTTTTGTTCCACATGATAAAACGTATATCAGAATTTTAGCCAAACCTTACCAGGTAAAATAATAACTAAACAACAGTTGTTGTAGCTTTCCCTCCAATAAATTATTAAAGTACCTGAAAGTTTCCCTGACGCGTTAATCATTGCGAAAGTGGCAACACTTTACGGCACTTGTGTCTTACTTGGACAAACTTTACCTGGGCGAAAATTCTTTTGTCTGTTTTTGTATTTAATACGTTTACATATTTCTTACGTTTGTATATTTGTTTCTTATGCGTTTACATATTTGTTATGTTTGTACTTGTTTTAATAAATTTACACATTTCAAAGTGGTTAGAACGCCCACCTTGGATGCGGGAGGTTGCAGGTGTGAATCACCGGCCGAGCCATAACAAAGACATAAAATGGTACTAACAGCTGCCTCGCTAGGCGCTCAGCATTAAGAGTTGATGCTACGTGTCTGCGGAATGATGCCTCAGTGCCAGATAGCACGATAAACTGCCACACTGCAGACTTCGTAGCGATATGACTGAGAAATTATTCAAGCTACGTTAAAAATCAAAATCACACACACACACACACACACTTTTAAGATTTAAAATATATAAGATTTTAATGACTCTGAAATTTGTTCATTAAAGCCTGCATCGTGAGCGATCGATTATTATAGTGCAGATATAGTGGTTCCTGGCAAATTTAAGGATTACAGACTATTTTGGTTGTTGTGGCAAAAGCCTTACCGAATTATATGGGTAATATCTGTTGTAGACATCAGCCACGTCGGCCGTAGTTTTCAATCTTAACTACAGTAGACGGTACCAGCTTCCTTGCATAGAGAGCTCAAATCTTCAGAGTACTAAATTAAGAAAGGGACGTAAAGAACAGCGATTGTTTGGGTTATCTTCCTTGAAGTTGTTATTAAGAAACTTCTGACCCCTTTATCAGTAACGGTTTCCCTTAAGTAGCTTAAATCGATCAGATTGTAAACTGTGACGCGCTTTGCTTTCATTGTCTGCCCTCTTTTGCTTGCAATTGTTGGTTTACAGCGGCATTATATTTCTATTTCTTGCTATCAATCTTTGCAATTCGTACTTTGTAATTTTGTTTTTACAGTTCTTGGAATATCTTTACTTAATAATCCTCAGCGTAAATAGATGAGCATTAAATTTTTATAATACTTCGTAATATACTTTCTGTCATCCGCAATCAATCTGAATCCTAAACGCGCAATATGACAACACTGTTAGCTGATAATTGTAGCTGCCTCACTTGGCGCTCAACATAAAGAGGTTAGGCTTAGGACTGGTTGGCCTGCTGTCAGGATAATGTAATTTTCGTCTTGAGTGGGGTGTTTGGGAATTTGAATTTTCTTTCGAGCCGTAATAGTTTATTATGTTACCTAAATATATCAATTTAAGTAATATAGTGGATATAATACCGTTCTTAACTGGCTAGAAGCCATCCCACTCCACCCCCGGAAAAATGAAATCTTCGGTCCAGTAGAACAAGGATTGGTAAGAATGTCTTCTATTGATGGGATGAAGGTAATAGCCGCTGAGAAAGAACATTACTTTTCTTTATGGAAACTGTTCTTAGGGGAAGTACGGCCATGATGCGGTTTATTGGCCGACTGCCAATGTGGCAGAATTACATGAATGGAAGGGATTGGTAACAGTAGTGAATTTTTTTTGGACAGTATATCCTGTTGACAATACTCATATGTTGGTTTTAAGGTGAAGGACAGCAAGTCTCTCTCTCTCTCTCTCTCTCTCTCTCGTCCACCTATCAGTACAATTTCTTCAATATAATGAGCTATTTCTTACGTCTGTTGTAATGGTCATGCATTAGGTTATATGCTGGCTTTAGTTGGTTTATCTTACATATATTGCAAGGGACCCAATAGAACAAAAGCTGGCTTTAGGAGGTTTTTCGAACATAAAGGGTCCCCCAATAAAACAGAAGCTGGCTTTAGTTGGTTTATGGTAACTCTATATTAATGTTCGTCCAATTGTTCAGATGCTGACGTTAGGTAGTTTATTGAATACATTTATTGTAAAGGTCATTCAGTAGGTCAAATGTTTTCTTCAGGTTGTTTATTTTACATCTGTTAAGGTCATTATGTAGGTCAGGAGTTGGTTTTATGTGTTTTAGTTTGTCTGTTGTAAAGGTTATTTAGTAGGTCAGATGCTGATTTTAGGTGGTTTATATTACGTCTATTGCAAATGTCTTTCTTTAGGTGGTTTATCTGACGTCTATTCTACAGGCCATTCAGTGGGTCAGATGTTGACTTTAGGTGGTTTATTTTACTTCTGTTGCAAAGGTCTTTCTTTAGGTGGTTTATCTGACGTCTATTGTAAAGATCATTCAGTGGGGCAGATGCTGACTTTAGGTGGTTTATTTTACTTTTGTTGCAAAGGTCTTTCTTTAGGTGGTTTATCTGACGTCTGTTGTAAAGGTCATTCATTGGGTCCGATGCTGACTTTAGATGGTTTATTTTACTTCTATTACAAAGGTCTTTCTTTAGGTGGTTTATCTGACGTCTATAGTAAAGGTCATTCCGTGGGTCAAATGTTGACTTTAGGTGGTTTATTGTACTTCTATTGCAAAGGTCTTTCCTTAGGTGGTTTATCTGACGTCTATTGTAAAGGTTATTCTGTGGGTGAAATGTTGACTTTAGGTGGTTTATTTTGCTTCTATTGCTAAGGTCTTTCCTTGGGTGGTTTATCTGACGTCTGTTGTACAGGTCATTCGGTAGGTCAGATGTTGACTTTAGATGGTTTATTTTACTTCTATTGCAAAGGTCTTTCTTTAGGTGGTTTATCTGACGTCTGTTGTAAAGATCATTCATTGGGTCAGATGCTGACTTTAGATGGTTTATTTTACTTCTATTGCAAAGGTCTTTCTTTAGGTGGTTTATCTGACGTCTATTGTAAAGATCATTCAGTGGGGCAGATGCTGACTTTAGGTGGTTTATTTTACTTCTATTGCTAATGTCTTTCCTTAGGTGGTTTATCTGACGTCTATTGTAAAGGTTATTCTGTGGGTGAAATGTTGACTTTAGGTGGTTTATTTTGCTTCTATTGCTAAGGTCTTTCCTTGGGTGGTTTATCTGACGTCTGTTGTACAGGTCATTCGGTAGGTCAGATGTTGACTTTAGATGGTTTATTTTACTTCTGTTGCAAAGGTCCTTCTTTAGGTGGTTTATCTGACGTCTATTGTAAAGATCATTCATTGGGTCAGACGCTGACTTTAGGTGGTTTATTTTACTTCTATTGCAAAGGTCTTTCTTTAGGTGGTTTATCTGACGTCTATTGTAAAGATCATTCATTGGGTCAGATGCTGACTTCAGATGGTTTATTGTACTTCTATTGCAAAGGTCTTTCTTTAGGTGGTTTATCTGACGTCTATTGTAAAGATCATTCAGTGGGTCAGATGCTGACTTTAGGTGGTTTATTTTACTTCTATTGTAAAGGTCTTTCTTTACGTGGTTTATCTGACGTCTGTTGTAAAGGTCATTCAGTGGGTCAGATGCTGACTTTAGGTGGTTTATTTTAATTCTATTGCAAAGGTCTTTCTTTAGGTGGTTTATCTGACGCATATTGTAAAGGTCATTCTGTGGGTCAGATGTTGACTTTAGATGGTTTATTTTACTTATATTGCTAAAGTCTTTCCATAGGTGGTTTATCTGACGTCTGTTGTACAGGTCATTCAGTATGTCAGATGCTGACTTTAGGTGGTTTATTTTAATTCTATTGCAAAGGTCTTTCTTTAGGTGGTTTATCTGACGCATATTGTAAAGGTCATTCTGTGGGTCAGATGTTGACTTTAGATGGTTTATTTTACTTATATTGCTAAAGTCTTTCCATAGGTGGTTTATCTGATGTCTGTTGTACAGGTCATTCAGTATGTCAGATGCTGACTTTAGGTGGTTTATTTTAATTCTATTGCAAAGGTCTTTCTTTAGGTGGTTTATCTGACGCATATTGTAAAGGTCATTCTGTGGGTCAGATGTTGACTTTAGATGGTTTATTTTACTTATATTGCTAAAGTCTTTCCATAGGTGGTTTATCTGACGTCTATTGTACAGGTCATTTAGTAGGTCAGATGCTGACTTTAGGTGGTTTATTTTACTTCTATTGCAAAGGTCTTTCTTTAGGTGCTTTATCTGACGTCTATTGTAAAGATCATTCATTGGGTCAGATGTTGACTTTAGGTGGTTTATTTTACTTCTATTGCAAAGGTCTTTCTTTAGGTGGTTTATCTGACGTCTGTTGTACAGGTCATTTAGTAGGTCAGATGCTGACTTTATGTGGTTTATTTTACTTCTATTGCAAAGGCCTTTCTTTAGGTGGTTTATTTGACGTCTATTGTACAGGTCATTTAGTAGGTCAGACGCTGACTTTAGGTGGTTTATTTTACTTCTATTGCAAAGGTCTTTCCTTAGGTGGTTTATCTGACGTCTATTGTACAGGTCATTCAGTAGGTCAGATGCTGACTTTAGATAGTTTATCCTATTAGAATATATAAATAATCTGGAGGATTAACCTAAATCCACAATCAGTGGTATGCGGCTCTTTATCCTAGCACATGCTAGAACCGCATGTCGAACCAGGGACTGCATATGCTTTAAGCATGCGTGTTAGAACTGTGATCTTCAGGAC
Organism: Sinohyriopsis cumingii; assembly: GCA_028554795.2. Classification (NCBI taxonomy): domain Eukaryota; kingdom Metazoa; phylum Mollusca; class Bivalvia; order Unionida; family Unionidae; genus Sinohyriopsis; species Sinohyriopsis cumingii. The sequence goes on along the minus strand of CM068828.1, from coordinate 18,751,340 downwards.
ACATATTTCGAACCAAGTGTAATTGTCATGTTCGGTCTCGTAAGAGACACTGATGAGTTGGCACTAGTCTAAGTAATAAAGACTTTGAACATTTTTCGCCATAGTAATGTTTTCAGAAAGATACGAATTTCTACTTCTCTACCCATGTATATCTTTCTAACAATTTCTATCTTTCTGTCTGCCTATTTCGAAGTGCTCCTCCCAAGAATCCTACATAACCGAAGGAAAAAACTCAGATTTAGCTACCCGCCTTGAAAACGACAGACATAAATACACGTTAGAGAAGTAGAGATATTTGCCACCCTCAGAGATAACTTTCATTTGTCATGGAACATGCATTTCAACTGCAAACTACATGACAGTGATTTATACAGCTCACGCATGATACATGAGTAACTGCTATTATATAACAGACGTAACATAAGAGACCCGCTAAGTAATGTAATATGTATCATTCATTGTTCGTCCATATCAGTTAACTCATTCTGTGAGGATACTTGAATGATAAAGCGGTTTGGGGCAAACTGTGCACTTGCTGGTCGCATTCTTGACAGAGTGGGATTAGAATTTATCATGTAGAGTTCCGTTTTTTGTTTATGGGGAAAGTGCAGAAAGGGAGAAAATTTACGAGATCGTGTGGCATCATGACGCTCTATACTCCATTCTTCTATATGCCTGTAACATCTTTCCGCTTAGGCATGTTTGAGTGTGCATATAAGCATGTCAACACACATTTGTTTTGAGACGAAATGAAATATTTCTTCATTGCTTTCATGAACAATAACAGAGTTTAAGATAAGGTTTCCTAGTTTCTCATGTATTTGCATGTATATCCTATGTATTTACACAAACCTGCTTAGTCAAGTATTGCTAGCTCGAGTAGGGTTCCGAAACATGACCTTTCTGACCCAACGGACTGTCCGTTCCAAGGTCACATTCCTTGATATAGTCAAGCTTGTTTCAATGGCTAGTTGATGACGCAGAGTTTCGTGACTGTATATTCCTGTCAAACGTGACAATCGTATCGCACGCTGCCACGATCGAAAAGAGAGTCGATTGTCGCCCATGGCTCGCGTCCATAGTATCATAAGTGTGGCTTCTGGTGACGGTAATAATAGGAGAAGCTTTCTAACAAAAACTTAGAAGAGTGTAGCGTTAGTTTCTGGCAGAACATACAAACAAAGATCGTCATCATGTTATGTTATACGGTTACTGGGTGGGGATCGCTGTAGGGAAGAAAAACAAAGTCGCATTTTTGTATATGGGAATTGAGATGTACCTACCTCCCACTCGTAAAGTCTTGGGCATTTGCGCCAACGCACAAACTTAATATTGATAAAGCCATTTTGGTACTATTTGAATCACAGGAATGCAACATAGCTTCGCCTAAAGTAAGAGACCGTATTATTTATATTGGTCAATGAGAAGACAAATGCGCTACAGTGGAGATTACGTGAGTGAAAGGCTTAACTTCCGATGTATGTACATAGCTTGAACAGAATAAACCATTTTATTACATACTTTACTTTGTTCCTGATGAAAGTCTTGAGATGGTTAAATGTTCTTTATTCTGCTCAGGGCCGGATCAGGTCAAGTGTTGAGAGAGTGGAGGGGTTCCAAGACTTCAACAGAGCCCTGGCTTTCCTCGAAAGGGCATTAAAGCAAATGTCTGTGTCTACTTACTCAAAGTGTGTATAATGCCCAATAAATGTGAGCAAGAATAAAACAATGGTCAAATTTCAAGTGACTGTACGATTGTTCATTTTTTTTGCCGGGTTGGGTCCGCCCTTAACCGGCCCTGCTGCTGTAATCGTTTGGTGTTATGTTCATTGTGAAGTTTTATTCTTAACAACAACACCATCATCATCAACAACAACAACAATAATAATAATAATAATAATAATAATAATAATAATAAAGACTTTATTTAGTAACTCAATTAATTACAAAACAGAAGTAATGAACCTTGAGGCCATCTGATATATATATATATATATATATATATATATATATATATATATATATATATATATATATATATATATAACACCTACACGATCACATACATTAGTACATTAGTAATATAGGTAGATACTACAGACCCAGACTTGTTAAGTTCACACGTAAATTGTAAACACACTAACAGATCATGTTACTATCAGTGTTCACTAGTCAAAGTTAAACTCTTGCATAGGTTATACTGATACACATACAAACATACTAACAGATCATGTTACTATCAGTGTTCACTAGTCAAAGTTACACTATTTCATAACGTATACTGACATACATACAGAACGTAGCTGAAGGAAGTGGGTAGGCCACGTGGTATTAAGATTTACATTTCATCCATTTAATATGTTCATGGTGGAAAGCTGATATGCCAGAAGATCCTTTGATTTTTTTTTTTATATTATTCCGTACAATATCCTCAGAGTATTGAAAACTGTTTATTAAATAATTCTTTATTTGCTTTTGTAATTTTAAGGACATAAGATTGGATGAAATGTACATGACCTTGTTTCTTATTCTCGGAAACTTGAAAATGTCATCAACAAAAGCAACAACAACAAGGAAAGCAAATAACAACAAAAACAACAAATACAAAACAAAATTAAAATATAAAACATTTATCTCGGAAACCATAATCATATATAATTCCTGAAGTATATGTTCATGTGCGTTATGTTAATTCTACGAGTAATTACAAACAGCACATGGTAGAAAAACCAAGATTATAATAGCATTTTAACAGTATTAAAAACATAAACTTGAAAAAATTGAACGTTGAGCTTTTGATTCGAGTGAAATTTTCAACAAATTTAAATAATACTTTTCAACTTAAATAAACAATTCTCGATTAATTTACTTGTTATAATTCTCAGTTCATTTACTTGTTGCTATTATTATTATTATTATTATTGTTATTGTTATTATTTTATTATTATTATTATTATTATTGTTATTATTATTATTTCCTTAACTCGTCTGATGCTAAAAAAAACTCAGACACAAAATGCTTTTATAAGGTTTTATCTTCCGCACAAGAAAACCAAACCTACTACTGCATTAACAAAATATTACACAAATCAACCTTCATTTGGAATGAGTTGGTAAATTTAAGACAGCATTTTAGACGTAGATATAAGCACAATGCGCTAAGCAATAATAACCTCCGGCCGCATTATTTTGATTGGCTGCGGTTTAGAATGGAATGCAATACATAACACACCTGCTCATTCATAAACCAAGTGTGTGAGACACATTCCAAGCACTCCCGACTATGTTCAAGAGCGAGTTGAAAAACAGACCACTAATCCATTAGACTACGCGTTGAAAGGAGCTTCTTTTGAAGAATCTTTCTTACCTTTAAGAAAGATAATCGTTCTTTCCCTGTGAATTCCCATAAAAAGGAAAGGATTTTCACCAACGAAGGAGCTACGGACGTATACGGGTCTAATTTGCTGTAACGAATTTCTTTTTCCTGACAGGGAGTGCAGATAAACATCTGTTTGGCAAAATATACAGGGGAAATACTTTCCTGCTTTTTACACGGATTTATTACTTGGAATTATTAGCGACGCTTTCTTTACAGAATAACATTCTGTAAAAAAACAGATCTAATAGCTCTTTGGTTCTTCAAAAACTTAGAACATGTACTAATTGGATTTCGAATACACAAAGGACAAACTTTGCAAAAGTTACATAAAAATGTTGCTAAGCACAGTCAATTTAGTGTCCATCAGAAGGGCAGAAAAATGTTATAAGAAGGGAAAAAAGAAATCTGGGTACGAACATGCTGCAGATGATCCAAAAAATAACGCGGAGGACCAGTCTAGATCGCTGAAACAGAAGGAATACAACAACCGTTGCGAAGAGGTAGATCAAATTCCAATAACAATGACGGTAAGTGAAAAAATATTAATTCTTTTATCGACATCAAATACATTTCTGAACATAATTTCAGTCAGGTACTAAGTTTCATCTTTACGTCTTCAAAGTACTTTCAATAACTTTTCGTTTCATGCAGATTTCTGAAACGCATGCCCACCGAGCATTTCAAGCTTATAAACTAATCATGGGGACATAAATCAATCACACATACATATAATCAGATTTACTATACAATTTTAACATGGATATAATGTTTTTAAATCTAGCGAGACATTAAATGGATAAAGATTTAATCACGAAAATAACAAAATAATTAAATAATATGAATATAGAAGATGAGTCAATCGCGAAACTTTAATGCCGCTAACATGCTTATTTAAGAGAATACATTAAACTTTATGACTTTAAGTATACCCTTCTTCATTAGTTGACACAACATACATACATACATACATACATACATACATACATACATACATACATACATAACTTTATCATATACCCCTTTCGCTATAATATGACTGTAATGTATCAACACCAACAAATACGTGGAAATAAACATTGCCATATATTCCTATATACAGAAAATCTGATTACGCGCATCTCTCCCTGTCCCCCCCCCCCAAGATATCACACTGTGTTTAGAATAAAATAACATTATACTCGATCTTAGGAAGTACCAATTTTTGTTCAGATTAAACGAAGTTATATCTACGTAGATACATATTTCAGTTTTATCAACATTATATCTACGTAGGTACATTACAACTGTATCAACGTTATATCTAAGTAGGTACATTACAGTTGTATCAACGCGATATCTACGAGGATACATTACAGTTGTTTATTTCATCTTAATTCAATTCATTACTGATGGACTATAGCCCTCATATGAAAAGATGTATCCTTGTAATGCGAGTAACTTGTGCTTTAAAACATCCGCCAATGTGACTCCTATTTAATTGGTTGAGCGTCGAACTTTGTATTAAGTGAATCAGCTTCAAATTGTTGGAAAAGATACGTCAGTTCTGACGTCATTTTATTACGTACTGTCTGACGTAGTACCAATTATACAAATATGATGAAATGACACAGTTATACAAATATGATGGATTGACACAATTACACAAATATGATGAATTGACACAGTTATACAAATATGATGAATTAACACAATTATACAAATAGGATGAATTAACTCAATTATACAAATAGGATGAATTGACCCAGGCTGTGGGTGAATTAATGGCAATGATATTAATTAGCTTCCTTGCTGATTCATATTACATGTTAAATCATATCTTACACGCGCAGTTTGACCAAAAGCAGAATGCAAGAGATTCTTCGTATTTAATAATGTTCAGTCGTAGAACGAAAGCGATGTGACTTATTTAGATGGAAACAAAACTGTTTGGTCCTGATGTTGCCTGCTATTTATATTTGCAACTCAGACTTGTGAGGACGTCCTAATAAGGCTTTAAGTGCCAGGATCCTCATTAAATATGTTCTGGTGATCAAACAGCCAAGGATTGAGAGAAAGAGATTAATCAAATGCAACTGAGATATATATGTAAATATATTTAAAGATATCGTTTATATTTTATATTTTGTGGCGGGGTGGGGGTTGGTTAGAGGCGGGCGGGGGAGGTGATACAAAATTTTAAACAAAATAGGTGTTTTCGAGTTCAGGAAGAACTACACTAATTTCATGCATATCCTTAAATGTGCCCCATGACGGTAAGATAATGGCTGACTTCCTCAGGAACATCCGGTTAAAGGAATTAAATTAGGCCAATTTATCTTCTTTTGTATGAGGCTAGGGCACAAGTGATGAAAGACTACTGGTTTAAGATATTGAAAACTGAATAGAATTTTTGTGTGTGGTAATGTCTTACATCTTGATAGCGGATCGTTCTGATGCTGGTTTTGTTCAGTAGATACGCTCTTTTTTTTTTTTTGTACTCAATAACGAGAGCCTCTTTGGCAGAGAGTCGAGGAAAGCAATAATAAAACAACTAGTGGAAACAGTCGGGAAGCGATTCCCAAGCAGCCGAACGTACTTAAATAAAGATATATGCACTAAAACGTGAAAATTGAAACCATCTTATCATGGAAAGCAATCTTACTAAAGAGTATTAAAGTTTTCTGCTTCCAAACACAGCATATTAACTATTAAATAAATTATCAATTTAATTAAAAATTATCTATTAATAAAATTAATTAAATAAGAGTTAAAAAAAACAAAAAATGTATTTGCATTTTCTCCACAACTTTAAAAAAAATATTTGGTTTCTTCTAGGTTGAAGACGATATAAGAGGAGGCGATGGAGAAATAACTTCAGGTAGGCTTGAAATTGTATTTTGAAATACATTTTAAATTTACACTTTCAGTAAAAAGAAATTTGCTTTCTTCATTCTCTTCTGAAAACAATTCTAAGACTCTTGTTATATTCCCAGTTAGAAAATGAAAGCATAAGATTATATATATATATATATATATATATATATATATATATATATATATATATATATATATATATATATATATATTTAGAGAGAGAGAGAGAGAGAGAGAGAATATAGAAATCAGTAGATTGCTTTCTTGCTCGTTTACCTCGAATGTATTCCAATATTTTAGAACCAAGAATATTTTTGTTCTTCCACAAACAGGCTACTGTTCCAGTGAAAGCATATCAACACAGAATGGGAAAACAGACTCGCCGCGTGACCTTGACATTGTTTCTTTATCAACACCAGACGGGTACAATATTTACCTCGATCCAACACATTACTTTGTAACACTGAGAAGTCAAAGACAAAGGACGTGTTGCAGTACGTACACTTTCTATAGTAAAATACCACCGACAGGCTTTTGCACCTATTTCTCTCCAGAATTAGTACTTTTTATTGCATGTAAAAATACTATTTTACAAACGTTTACGCCCTTGCAGAAGCAAGTTTAATTCGATGAAAAGAAGAGAATGCCATACAAACCTTAAACAGTTTTGTCTCATAAACAACAACAACAGACAAACAAAAAAGAAGGGTAAGAGAAAGAAAAACGCGTTTCATCCTAACTATGTACAGACACAGGGTTCGCGGGTGGCTAATTTATTATTACTTAATAAAAGTCAGACACCGGACAAGAAAATTATTGTCCTAGTAGTTATGAATATTCTCCATTGGCCAAATTTCCCGTATCGTCATCATATTAAATATCTACATCAGGAAAAGGGGTTTATATCCTGTTTATGTTAGTGACATTTATGTTACTCGTGACTGCAGATGTAGACTTTTATATTATTTTGGATAATATCGTACTGACTTCAGTTATTTTTTTCTTTACTTTCTGTTTGTTGAGAATCTCTGTAAAGAATATGCTATGCAATGGTCCACTTCGTTTTACAATGTGTTTTATACTTTCTATCTTTTAGAATCCTTATTTTATAACATGAAGTCATTGATATGAGATTTCTTTCATTCCTTCCACCTTCTTGAGATTTATTGCGTGAAAATAGCTAGTCATGATGACAGCAATGATGCCGTCAATGGTTGAGATGATCATTTTATTTCGTCCTACAGGTACATTTAGACAGGTGACATTGTCAAGTGAAGAAAAACAAAATGGCACTTCTCAATTGGTGGCGTTTCATTTAGCGTCCGATTCTGAATATTATTTGACAACGAATAAAAACCGATCACTGGAAATACAGGTGAGTGAAAAATAAAAGAGTTATAGGTACTGTTTTGTATATCTAAAATTTTTGTAACTCCTGGTATACGATTTTATCTAATTTTGTGATTTTGTATTCATGGCTGTAATTTGTAGTGATTATCTTGAGTTAGATTTTTCTTTACGTGACTAGGGTCTGTCTTAGGAATGTTAACAGCGCAAAATTACCTAGGATGTAAAAATGTATGCTTAAGTATGTGTTGACACTTACCAATAATAATCTTAATAATAAGACTTGTTGACGACTTTGGGTTAATTTCTCATTTGCTGGTGGGGTTAAGACGGTTCTAGAAGAATTAAATAATTTACCATTGTATAGGTTAGGTCTCATGAGAAGATATTTCGAAATATTTATTGAATATAATGATCTGTCACGTGGGCTATGTTTTGAAATAATGTGGTAATATAAGGTGTACATAAGATAAGGAGAGAACTGAGTAATCCAATTCGTTCCTATTTTGGAGTCATTCTTATTACTTGTGGACTTGTTGAAGCATCAAGTCTGCAGCCCTGTTGTATGTTATACGTAGATATTATCTGAGAGGAAAAACATTTATTTGAACTGTACAGTGGAAATAGAAGGTGCTCATTTTCTGGACAATAATATTGTTCTGGAACTATTGTGAATTATTCACAAGGAGTTCTGGAAAACGCCATTTTGACAACGTTCCGATTCTTGGCGGACCAGTAAATTTCCGGTTCTGAAGTTTATAACTCTTTCATGATTATTCTGGTTTCACTTCATAATACTGTAAGTTCCTCTTACATGTTCATTAATAACTTTGATAATTAAATTATGCTATGTTTTACACAACTTGCTGGATTTACTTCTTTATGTTACTTAGTTTATGACCATAGAATCATAACAGTACATTCCCACCGCAAGGATAATCTTAGCAGTTTAAGGGATGTTTAGTAAAATTTGAAGAGAGAAAGGTTTAACCAATAACTTGGGAAGGACTTAATTATACAGACTCGCGCAGTAATTATAAACATTACCGCTAATATAACAGCTATTAACGCTGTTACAACTACTACGACTAACATGACCACAACCACCACCAGTCCAAACAACATTACCGTTGTTATTATTACTGAAACCATTACTAATCATCAACAGCATGTTCATCAACCATGCTCTACTTGCGGCATAATGTCTTCTTGTATTGTATATGGGCAAACACATTAGAAAGATGTTTGCATTTAGTTCCCTGCTGCTCATCGCTGGAGATTATCTCTCAGATGACTGAGATAAAGTCATAAAACTCAGTTACATGAAAAGCAGACGCTACCTGAGGCATATAGTTAAACGACGAGCAATTACCGTTAACGTCCGTTTGAAACATCGGTTCAACATAAATGATATAAATATAAGGGCAAATTGATGTACATAGAGATAGATCGACATTGACATCTTTGTGCCAAACAGAATGTAAGCACTCATCCCCTTGATGTCTAAATCAAATGACTGAGCTGATTAGTGGATGAATGAGAACTATTCAGTGACTGCCATTACTTGCGGCGCGGTTTAGATTCCCACTTGGAGCGAATTATAATTCTTTAAGAAATTTGTTTATATTGGTGTCATTCAGTATTAATTTCTTTCATATGATCAATGTAGGATCCATTTTATATTAATTTCTTTGACATAAGTAGTGTGGGGCACATTTCTGTTTTGTTTTGTTTTTGTGGCCTTAACGCTATTTTCATAGCTTAATAGGCTATACATGGCGGCCAGCATATTTGGTGGAGGAAGAACCAGGGAAAACCTGAGGAAGAACCACCGACCCAAGGGAAGCTACTAACAAGCTTTCGCACAAACCCACGTTGGCTGAGAAGAGATACGAACCCATGACGACAGAGGTGAGATGTCATTGATCTGTACAGGCGATCACCTTAGACCACTGACCTGGCCACCCGGGACCCATCTCTCTTTGTCATATAGGTGTTAATTTGTAACTTCATATTATCGCATTTTTCATAAAAAAAATATCCAGTGGGTTTTTGTGCATATAGGTGATTCGTAAGTTACGTTTGCATGGCGAGTTGGTTCACGTGCACTTCGAGCCCTTCCTTTCGTCCTTGTTCCATTCGTTTGGATAATGTGCCCATCACCAAGTGGATTAGAGCTTTTGATACATAAGAGTTACGTGAATGATGTCGTTACTCGCGGCGCGGGTTTGATTCATGGGTGTGTGTGTGTGTGTGTGTGTGTGTGTAAATGAAAGTATGCATGTACATGTGCGTGCGTGTGTTTGATAATGTTTTATAGAGTTCACGGAAGTCTAGAATATATTCAACAAAATGCACAGACGACATCCAAATATCGGATATCTCAACTGATATAATGAACCTGGAGTCAAGTCTACATTAATAGTACTCAACCGCATGTCCGACTTTCAAACATCCGGTCTTCTGTTTGCTGATTAAATTTATCTTCTTTTTCTCTATGCTTATATATTGCAGTTTTTACTACTTATACTTAGATAATATTGCAATAGGATCCAAAGATTTCAGTAACATGATAGGTTGTACTTTTCCCTTCTCTAATGGCCAATTTAGTGTCTATCGGAAGTGCCATGGGTTTGTTTGTGTTTTACAGATGTACCAGAACAGTCGACCACATCTGGAGAAACCGGATGAAAGATGTTTCTTATTACATCGTCTGAGTACGGGGATGGTGTTTATACAGCCTTATCATCACAGAGGTATGCTTGTACCGATCAAGTAGATAACCGGAAAGATAAATACAAACCATTAACAGGATGAAATCAGCTTAGTGTATTTGATCTACTCGTGTAACAAATATGTTGCTTGGATCTTTAGTTATCTGGAACTGAATGTGTGTTAAAGTTACTTAGGTCCGTTCAGACTTGAAAAACGGTTTGGACGGGTAAAATGAATTCCCCTTTAGGCAGGTAAACGTAAAGAAAATTGAGATGGAGTGGCTTCCCTTCTTTCTTAACCAGATTATTATACATAAGGTAGACAGACTTCTTCTCTTCCTTATAGGCAGTCCGTCTGATTGCACACCTAACCAACCATCCCCACACCTATATACTGTCGGCACAATCTGGGAAGCTTGAACCATACGAACGATACAAATTTTAGTATACGAATACGATAGTCGTCGAAATCTGGGAATCCTAAAATCAGACGAAAGCTAAATATTTTTTTTATAGGGGATTAATTCAGTCAGCAAGATCTCGGAAGCCCAAAACCATATGAAAGTTAAATATTCATATGCGAATACGTTAGTACGCGCTGTATAGTCAAACGCATTCTATATTCTTCAAAATGTGGAATAAATTCAAAACGTTTTTCAAATAATTAATTAATAGCCTATCGACAAAAGCTATACTGTTTATACTATACGTGTACAAAATGAAACTTGAATTTGTTTCATGCGCAAAACATCTGTTTATAAACTGAAATAAAATCACATAATCGGTGTCTAAGTCCCAAATATATGTAGTGAACTGCTAAGGAAAATACATTGATAACACTTGAATTGTGAAAGGTAAGAAATTGAACTTCACCAGTTATGGAGAATATTTCTTGCATGTTCAGGGACCGAAGTTCTGTTTCATTTGGACAATTCATATTCGTTGTCGTAATTAAATTGTATTCACCTTTCAGGTTATTACATACATCATATAGATGAGGAAATGTCTATCAGAAAGCTGGAAATTAACTTTAGACCCCCAGAAGAATTTTATTTTCACATAAAACCAGCAACAGCAGAGGAGGAATCTGAAGGATTTTTCACTTTCGATGAAACAATGGTTGCATCGCATAACGCGGACCTAGTGTGTTATCAAGAGCCGGAAGTAACGAGTGATCCTGAAACGGGACTATATTGTGATCGTGAACAGGATGTAAATTGTGGTGATGAAACTGTGCTTGCGTGTAATCAGTTCAAGAGAGATTTTACACACGAGATTATCGATGGTCAAACAGTGGAATATGTTGCGGAAACATGTGAAAATATTACTGTAAAGGATCTAGACAATAATTGTAACAACTTTACGAATTCAAGCGATGAACAAAGCAGTGACAAACAGTTAATCCGACTAAGAAAAAAAGGGTCGAAGAAAGTGAAATTGTCGAAAAGGAACTCTTTCTGCAGAACAGTAAATCTTGGAAGCTGTTTCGGCTTTGCAAAGAAGAACGAGGACTCGAATGTATATTCTACATCTAGATGAATCAATTTCAGAGCAATAAAAGGTTAAACCGATCTTTGTTTCTATTTTCCTGTAAGACTATCTAATGTTTGAACTCTATCATTATATATATATATATATATATATATATATATATATATATATATATATATATATATATATATATATATATATATATATATATATATATATATATATATATATTCACATGCGAACTTCTGTTTTTGTTACCATGAATCAGGACTAGTCTTATAGGATGTTTTAAAATTCACGTTACTCAACCTCATTATTAAACGTCGGTATAATTGTGATTAAGTTTACGGGTGCAACGGTAATTATATAGTCTGTAATGGAATGTGCAATAAACCATTGTCAATTTTCATTTGTATTACGTTTGTCGTTGCCATTTGTACATGTTATCATTGTTAAAACTAACTGATAAGTTTAGTTGCATGAAAAATAGTGCAATGTTATTGATTGATATGACATTTTAGTCAATACTACTAATTGATAAGTTTGGTGGCATTGACAATAGTGCAAAATTATTGATTTATATGACATTTTATTTCATCTAAGAGACGTAGTTAACGAATGAAATAATGAATGAATGAATTTTTTCATTAACAATCTGTTCACATGACCTAGCAATCTTGTTCTGTATAGAACATAAACGTTGTTTAAAGTGTTCAATTTAAAATAATCTAGTCTTCCTTTGAAGGTCTTATATTGTCATGTAATCGATACCAGCACGAACTTTGTTATAAATATCAAGACAATGTAAAGCTTAACCGAGATATTTTGATATTATATTTACAACATTCGTGCATGATTTATTGTTTTTAGCTTGCATTTATATGTATTTGATAAATTTAAGGTTTCTAAACTGACCTAGTATTTGATACGGTCTACTGCATCTAAATTAAACAATCAATGCGGTTTAGTAACGGCAAACAGTACAGTACAAAATATGCTTGATTACATAACATTTTGCCTTGAGACCATTACTGATTACTGAGGATAATATTTCGCTTAACTAGAAATCTTAAACAGAAAAGGTCATAGCATTACATTTCTAGTTACTTTTAAATTTTATGTTAATTTCCCTTGCAGATAAGATAAAGAGATGTCAATAAATATTAGCTTATTAAGTAGTGTATTCCTTATTTGTTTTACATTCGTAGTGATCTTTTTTTAGTATGGTTTCTTTTTGACTGGATTATTTCAAACAATATTATTTGTACGGAATTTTAGATGATACGGGCCGTTTTAAATTGTTTGTTTATAGTAATTATCCATTGATGCCTTTGCAATTTAATATTATAGGTTGATATTCCTGTAATTCTGATTTCTCTTTAGGTGTGAACTGAATCTTAAATCCTATAATTATACGACTCCTTGGACTCCTTGCTAGCTAATAATTCTTGCTTGCTTATAATACGAGTTCTTGGCATGCACAATAATGTTTTGTGTATCACCAAACTAGTCGAAGTGGTTTATTTTCGCCAATAAAATTCCTTGATAGATCTACTAGAAAAGCTTCAGCATTTATTTTCTTTCTCTAGAATAACGCAGAATGGCCGACTATCGAAATGACCGAATGTTTCTGAAAGCTATTTCTATCAAGCGAATTGATTAGCAGCAATTAACATCACTCTTGTTTATAAATAATGTAGACACCAAGATCTACCGAACTATAGTAATGGACACTAGGATCCCCGAACTGGAGTAGTTCACACCAGAATCTACCAAATAATAGCTACATACACCATGATCTACCAAACTATAGTAACAGACACGAGGATCTACCAAGGTATAAAAACGGACATCACGATCTAACGAACTATAGTTATAGATACCAGAATCTACCGAACTATAGTAACAGACGCTAGGATTAGTAACGGACACTCGGATCTACTGAACTTTAATAACGGACACTAGGGTCTTCCGAACGATATTAGCGGTCACTAGGATCCACCGAATTTAATAATGGACACCAGGATCCACTGAAATAAAGTAACTGACACCAGGGTCCACCGAACTATAGCAATGGACAGCAGGATCTACCGTACTATAGTAACTAACGCCAGGATATACTGAATTCTGGTAATGGACAGCAACATCTACCGAACTTTGACAATGGTCACTATGTTATACCGAACTACATGAATGGATACCAGGATCTACCTAATTATAGTAACTTACACCAGTACCTACCGAAATATAATGATGGACATAAGGACTTCTGAAATATTGCAATGGACGCCATGATATACCGAAACATTGCAATGGACGCCAGGATATACCAAAACATTGCAATCTAGATCAGCGTTTACTGAACAATTGTAATGGTCACCAATATGTACCGAAATATTATAATGGACACAAGGACATACCGAACTATAGTAATGGACATAAGGACATACCGAACTATAGTAATGGACATAAGGACGTACCGAAATATTGTAATGGACATCAGGATATACCGAAATATTGTAATGGACATCAGGGTATACCAAAATATTGTAATGGACATCAGGATATACCTAATTATAGTAACTGACACCAGTATCTACCGAACAATAGTAGTGGACACCATGCTATACCGAAATAATGTAATGGACGCCATCATCTACCAAACTATTGTAATGAAACCAGGATCAACAAAAAATTAGTAAGAATCTTGGATTCATATGCTTTCAATGACGTACAAGACACTTTGGATAGAAGGCAGTTGGGGCATCTGGGATATCCATGGAACAATGGTGAACTACTATCAATCCATAACCGCATGCAGACGAAAGTATCAAACTCAGGCCTGCAGATGTTCCATGCAAGAAGAAAGCTCATTATCGCTCGATCCGTGTCTTAGGCTGTTAGAAAATCACGGATGTTACTTATATGTGATCTTGGTAACCTGTCGGGTTAATGAAATCCTCCTACCCACTCATACCTCTGGCCTTGCTGTGTTGCCCTTCTATCACATCGGTGGAAAAATGGTCATGAACATTTGGGTATTTGATATCACACATAATGACAAATTTGACTACAACGTGTCCTATTTAGGTAAAAGATAAAAAGACGTATAAACTTAATATTCATTTTCATTTAAGGAGAAACACGAAATCATTACGATCTTGTAATTATTAGTCATGTTTTGGTGACTTGCTTTTCTTAAACCAGTGAAGTATGAATAAGCAAAGGGCAAGTCATCCATGTTGACAGTGATTCTGTAACAAAAGTACGGTAATAAGGGCTAGGCTCATGGTTAAGAGTTTCAAAAGGTGCATGTGTTTGAACTTTACTCCTCATCCTATTGTAAGTAACAAAAATCCACCTGTTAACACTTCTGTACTTCATCTGTCTGACGCGCTCTTGGGCTTCGAGTGACAGAAACCGTTTTAAAGTTGCATAGATAATTGTGTGGAAACCATAAACTGATCTATACAGAAGCATCGTTTTCGGTTACTCAGCAGCATTTGACCTTCAGTTCTGGCTCATGCTGTCAAATGGCATAACACTGAAGCTAGGTCACAATGGAGTATGTCTAAATTCACAACCTTTTTATCATTAAATTGGCGGACAAATAATTCTTCTTCTGATGAAAGCTAATCTCACTAGACTTTTGGATTAAATCATTGTCCATGTCACACCAGCTACACCATCGCAAATTTCGCTAGGGTAGTGTGAGCCTCTTTGGGGTCATACGGGGTCTAACATTGCGCCGTAAGTTAATACAGGGGAACCACTTGAAGGTCAGTGGGATATCCCATGCTGAAATTGTCCATATTATAACATACAGGACAAAAGTGATGGTCATACGAGACATCCTATATAAAAATGGTCCCTTGGTTTATCATGGGGATGATATCATCTGGTCAAAAATGTATATAGGGTCAATATTATTTAAGGGGTCAAAACTGTTTATACGGTCAAATGGGAATCTGATGTTAAAATGTTTAGATACAATCCAAAACACCTGTACAATATTAAATACCTGTACAATCCAAAACACCTTTACAATATAAAACACCTTATATTCGATATACTACAACAATTCATATGCATGCTCGTCTTTAAACGCAGTTAAACATGAAAAATTTGCTGGTTGCATACAAGTGACTTTGCACATGTACAAATATGAACAAATTGTACAATTTTGTTCATGTGTAGGCGGCATTAAACGGAGGAGTCAGCCAATATTTCTAATTGAGCTTTATTGCTGTGATAATAAATTCAGTAGACAGTGATCACCGATCTTTTCAGCGATGTATTTCCACGTATTATGGCTGCCTTTAGTACAATGACCAATGCACGACACGAATTGTGAGATGCAGATTGCTTTATAAACTTTAACAAAACATGAGGTATAATCGAATTATGACAAATTAAGCTTATTAGTGCAAACGTCTCAATGGACGTGGAGGTGGTGGTATGGGATTTGGTTATCGTTGTCTAGATGATCGACCACAGTGCTATTGCCCGTATCGAGTAAACAATACAATACATTATGAAATAACAGATCTGAGCAGAAATATTTAATAGAAAAACACAAGCCACCGTATCTAAAATACAACAAATTAATCAACTACATGAACAAAATAATATCGAACATGACATGCAAATGACTCACTTTCAGAGTTGCGTAATTATGCATGCCAGTATCATCAGGTGCTTCTAGTCTTTTCCAGATCACTGCTGGTGATATTTCGGCTTTTTCGCGTTTCTTCCCTCCTCTATCTTTGTCTCTCTCTCTCTCTCTCTATATATATATATATATATATCTGTCTATCTGTATGTCCGTCCGTCCATCCATCCATCCGTATGTCTCTCTATCTATCTATCTATCTATCTGTCTGTCTGTCTGTCTTATTACCATGAATTTATGACTTTCTAGCTGCTCTTGCATTCCGATTGAGACCATGACATAAAACGTCTCAGATAGTGTTACTGCCTGCTGTGACTATAAAGTACCAGCTGAACTATGCCAGTCAGTCACATTCCTCGATTCTCGATTGTAGAGAACTCATTTAAGAGTTTAACGTTGTTTTTTCTGAGTTCATCGTGGTATAAACTGTCAGTTGCCGACTCACACGGCAAATAACGCCCGAAGGGCGTTATGTAAGCTGTGTGAGTCGGCAACTGACAGTTTATACCACGATGAACTCAGAAAAAACAACGTTAAACTCTTATAATTGAAATTTTAATTATTTGTTATGTTATTTTGTTTGCATCATTAAAAAATATAAATCTTAATTGAGCGTAGTAATACATGTTTGGGGTTTTTCTGTTACGTAGCTATTTATAGCAGTTAGGATTGTCCTGCTTGATCGTAACAAGGTCATCATAATACCAGTCCTTCAACCAATGATAGCCCGTGTAAGGAATTATAACAATGATGCCATGATTCTTATATTTTGCCTTAATGGACACGTTTATTCAAAGTGAGAGCTCAATATTTAAAGTCACGATGTCATGGCTGTAAGAATGTATGCATTCGTAGACTGACTGAATGTGATTTGGCAGATTCATCACTGTTCTGACACATGAGTGATCTAATTTCGCTATTCAAAACCTATTTTCGTGTTTATAAACAAGATAGACTAATAAACATTTATGTGTATGATGTTAGGTTATATAAAGTCTGTGATCAGTTTTGTTAGTTCAGACATACACACACACACATATCTAATATAACTGAGTATTTATTTTATCCCTTAAGTTATTATTATGATTTGATAGTGACTGGATGAGGGATCTCATCAAATGTGTGACATCATTGTTGAAAATAGACACACAAAAGGACAGATGCAAACAGAGGCAAATGCTGATATAGAATGCTCCTTGTGGAAGAAGCTATGACTTTTTAACTCGGGTGTTCAAAACAGCAAGACAATTTAATTTGTTGAATTTTGTGTTTATTGTTTACACACTTTTCTAAGTATAGTGTAACAATAATTACAATACAGCAATATCACTATAAAAATGAAAAATTGTATGACACATTCATGTATTTACTACTTTGATATTTGTACTTGTATCTAACTATTTGTTATGCATTTTCTTAATTTGTCTATAATTATTCATTGAAAATTGCCATATAATAAAAACCAGGAGTTGTACATGATGTTTTGTAAATTATTATTCTAGCCTGGATAGTTGAGATGGGGCACTTAACTTGAAAATCATGTATTTCCTTAACTTGTTTGCACTTACTCGTTTTAGTTGGAACTAAACTGGAATGTGCAGTTATTGAAATGACAGGTTGATTGTGTAATGAAACCCGTCATAGAGTTCATTGTACTATGTGACAGTGCTTGTAGTTGATTTTGAGCAGATTCAGTGCTAACATTTACTTGATTTGTACTGCTTGAGTCTGTAGTGGTCATTTGAACATTTACAGTTGCATGAGATAGTATTGCTGAAGAGTCTTGAGCAGACAATGCTACATTTGAACACACATTGGAAAGAATGTTGCTCATTTGTTGTTTATGTTGAGTGCTGGGCCTTGTGTATGGTTTCAATGATAGTTCATTCGAGTGGTCAGACAAAGACATAATGTGCCTAGCTGGAAGGTTGGCATCTGTCATTGCATTCAAAGCTGTGGCACGAAGAGAGTGAGCAGTGTATCTTGCAGATATATGGGCATTTTTGCATATGTCGGGCATAAAACAGCTAAATTGTCTCTTTCCAACACATCTTGTTGTGTACCATATTTGACACAATTTGGGATTTTCAAAAGCATTTTTATCAGTGTGACAAAATAATGATTCAGCTTTTGGATTAATGCGTGTGAGGTAGTATTTTACTGACCTGACTGGGCAGTTTTGACCACCAGTTGCATACATTCTCTTGTCAGAATTTTCCTCCTTAGCATTTAAGTCTCCCTGATGATTTTTTTGTATAGTTTGATGGGTCAGAATGACATATTCAGCCCCCGTTTCATCACACCTGATTTCAAGACTGTTGGGTGTTAATTGACTGTGAAATTCTAATCCACGAGTAACATAGTGGATGGACAGATATAACCAAATCCTGTATCTGAGTGTGATAGGGTTATCTTGCATCAGGTACTTATTGATTGCATACATGTCTGATGGAGGAATAATGGGTTTGTGTTGAGTTGATCTTGATAAACCATTCTTTTGTGTTAAACTTTAATTTTCCATTTAACATGTCATTTGCTTTTCTTAACTCAGGGTCTGTAACAATATTGATTTGACGACCACATTCAACCTGCATGTAGCGATTAATAGCAGCACAGACATTTTTTAATGTGTTTTTATGGTATTCCTCAGCTTGGGCTTCAGGGAGCATCCTCTTTCTTGTTTCGGTGACCTTGGGGGCTGCTTCGGCATAAAATATGGCTAACATTTAATGGGCCAAATGTGAAAACTCAGCTGACTTCAGATCAATCTCAATATTCTTCTCTTTGCACCATTCTGAAATTCATGTTTTTCAGCTTGGTAGTATCTAATTTTTTAACATTTAAAATATTTAGATCTTTGGGAAGAATCATTCATGCATATCTTCTCTTCATTTTTTTATTATTATTTACTATTATATAAAAGATTGGTTACATTTTTAGGCTGTCACAAGTATTACTTTAAAGATAAAGTACACCTTATTCACTGCAGAGCAAGTTAAGTCTCATTTTTTTTAAAAAAATGGCATGAATGATTTATAATTATTTTTGGTTGTTTCTTTTTGCACAAAAATTAACAAAATAATGCCTTTTCATAACATAATTTAAGAAAATAATAAATAAGAGCAAATTAAGTATCAAGCAACGTTACTTTAAGCTTACATTGATGAACAGTCCAATATACTACTACTAATTATTATTATTATTATTATTATTATTATTATTGTTGTTGTTGTTGTTGTTAATTTATTATGATT
The DNA here is from genome assembly GCA_028554795.2 of Sinohyriopsis cumingii. Classification (NCBI taxonomy): domain Eukaryota; kingdom Metazoa; phylum Mollusca; class Bivalvia; order Unionida; family Unionidae; genus Sinohyriopsis; species Sinohyriopsis cumingii. The sequence goes on along the minus strand of CM068828.1, from coordinate 18,731,630 downwards.
ATTAAATGAATGAATAAATCTACCTGCGAAAGTTTTGTAGCCCCATTGAGTATTTTTCTTCGTAGACTTTGAGTACCGCTGTTCAGATATGTTTAAGAGATCTTCTTCTTTAAGTGATTTAAAGCGTTTTGGTTTATGGTCATCCTTGTTATCAAATGGGAACGTGACTGGTGTTGGTTCATTCAAACTAAATGGTAACTCATTTTGTGATTCTTCCACTTCAAAAGGCTCGTCAGATATGGATGGGTCAAAATTTTCAATATCTTCCTGCATATATTCTATCTGATAAGGCAAAGTTAGCGAAAAATCTCCAAATTCTGACATATCAGTTTCAGCGTTGGATAGCTATAAATACCGTATACTGGTGACCTTGACCTAGCGCACTTTCAAACATTTTTATCCATATTTTTAACAAATTTCCCCAAAGAAAGAATGATTTATTCATAAAAGATGAGAAATATCGGTTGCTTTAGTCTTTAAGATTTAATTCTTTTTGTTTAAATTGTAATAATGTTCTTTTCCTTTATTGCTTACTTCGTGTCTGCCTTCACTAGCAGTGTTTATATTATGCTGTACACGTGACTCTATTTATAGAAGTGGGTATTCTTAGAAAAGTAGTTCTCCTTACAGTTCATACAGAAATGAACGCAATTCATTTTGATCACGTGGTAAGAATCTGACCAATGGAAATGTTACTTTCCTGTTCCAGCTACTGGCATTGCAATTATCACTTAATTACATGCTAATTAATGGACTTCACTCCGTGTCCTAATTATGTTGCTTTGCTTTTTGCGATTCATTGACATAAACTTCCAGACATTGTAAAATCAATCCTCGGCATAAATGAAACAAATCGTTTAAGATCATAAGAAATGCATGCAATTTTAAACTACATGATATCTATCACATACAAAATAACTAAATCCGAACCGAATAAAAAGAATAAATTCAATAATAATTAGAAATTTACATCACTGAAGTCATTGTATGTAATTGATACTAACGTTGCCTTCCCGAGCCCTCAATCACTTATCATTAGAGAATTCCGTACATTGCAATTAAAAGAGAACATACAAGTAGTGCTTGTTGTCCACGCAGCGTAGTGATAGGTTATTTTCTCTGTGTCAAAACTGCGTCTAGGAAGAGATAAAGAGCGGTGGGAAATTTAGAGATAAAAGAATTATATTCGAGGTATCTTGGTAATATGAGGCAAGTAAAATTGTTGATCGTGACAAATTCCATGATGTTATCGAGTTGAAAATAGACTGGAATGCACGAACAAATGACCTAAATATATTTATTTATATTCTGAGACGTAAACATTGCGATCAGTGGTGTCGTTTTTATCCATATTAGTAATTATAAAAGTCATAAAGGGCGACGTTGTTATTTTAGTAGCTAATGCGTGATTAAGTTGTTCCGAAACGTCGATATAAGTGGACAGCGGCATGCTGCGTCTTACAAAGCAATACTTGAGACGATTTAGTTGTTTTCAATGACAGACGAAATGTACAGATTTAGCGGGAAGTATTTGAGACAAATTATGAAAGTTATTTATCTAAAGCAAAGCGAAAGAGACATTCACTTGGCTAGATATCTTAACCTTCCATCAAACATTCAAGCACGCAGCCATTGCGGATACTAATAACACTACCAAATCAGCAACAACGACATGAGGAGCAGTAGAACATTGCCGTGGAAAGAGATTGAGACTGTTAAAGCTCATTGTGTCCAGTGCATACATATTCTTTTTAAAGAAAACAACTCCCAATAGTCCCTTTCATGGCCATTTATATTTCTTAGAAAAGAGACACTAATGCGAAATCAAGCAAAACTTAAATACCTTTGTACATGATTTAACGGTGCGCATGGATATGCGTGCATGTTTAAGTTACTTATATGCTATAACGGATCAATACAAAAAGACACTTAGGTTTTCTATGTTATATTCTCTTTTGAATCGAAGCACAATGATAACTTCACAATACATAACAAAGGACCATTTTCGTCTTCTTTCTTTCTTTCAGTGTCTGTTTCTTCACTGGCATGGATTTGTCCTCTTTGCTGTCTTTTAGTTATCTTGACGAACTGCATTTCTTGACGGGGATGGGTTGTTCTTCTCTTTCTGAAGAACTCTCCTTCACGTTCTTCTACTTGTTCTCGTTTGGCTTATTATACTCTAAAGACCAATAACCTTTTTCTTCACAAGGATAACATATATCTTTACCCTTGTCTCTGTTCTCCTGTCTTTCCTTTGCTTTGACGTAGTGGACATTATAGAGCCCAATATCCTTTCTATTGACCAATATAGCAGGTATCTTTAATTTTATATCGAGAGTAGTGCACAGTCTTATCTTAGGTATAGGTGACACTCTGTAAATGTATGATGACAGCAGCGATCTGTTGATGTATATCTCTGACGAGAATGGCGATATGTTTTGACTCATCCATCTTCTTCTTAACAGACTGAGTGAAATATATACATTTATATTGTTACTATTGTCACAGGATTTCTCCGATCCAGATACTAACGCTAGAAATATGATCAAAGATTTACCAATCACAAACAACACATTCACTGAGGAGATAGACGTTGGGACTGTAACGCTCCAAACCATTGCTTATAAAAGGTAAAGAACGAACTCATAGCTTATATTGCACAGCAAACTATTGTCGGTCCTTCATGTTACGAACAAACACCGCGTGACACAAGTTCAGCAACAGGAAAATGCTTGCGAATTATTGAACTTGTTGTGTTCCATTGAGACCAAATCGTGAACTTTGAACATCAATGCTACATATAAAAGTATTAGAATGAAATGGATGAAATATGTAGGGAACACCAGCACAAGCAGAAAACGAAAACGATACATTTGGATTTTGAATGCCAGAGACTGGCATTCACATATTTAATTTCTGCAAAACTCATCGTGCTTGTGAGAGGCGTATTCTGTGACTTATATCTTGATTGTAGGTTTAACGTTTATACACGATTGTAGACTATAAAAATCACTTGCAAATAGCATATTACATAACTAATTTTTGTCCTTGGTTTTGTGGATTACATGTTTTTAAGATAATGCTCATTTGTAAACAACACGTTTATTTGTTTTTGAGTTCATACCATTGTCTTTCTTGGAAAAAAAACATGGTCTGTTTGATATTTGTTAAGATGGTTGCTGTAACTTCAATAAACACAGTTCACCTTGTTTACAGTTTGCGGTAATTTTCTATTAAGATGAAATAATTTTTCGTTAAAGGTTATCGTGACACAGGTCAAGTGGGGATGTATTTATAATTTAGAGATCAACGAGATTTTTCATTCGCATTATACAATGTCAGGTGGAATCACTAATTGCGTTCAGTTTTAATTTGAGACGAAACTGTTTATTTAAATTATTCATTTTAATTAGAAAGTACTCATTGCCTGAATAAAGAAAATGCTATTTTCGGATTGTTTTGTATTCATTCAAGGACATTCTGGATTATATCAGTGACACATCAAGACTGTTAGCGCATTAGCTCATTCACGGCTGCTGACACATCAGCACTAGAATTCATTCGGTGCACAATGCATATGTACTTCTGATTGAACTTTTGGTATTATTTGGGATTTAATTCGCAATACACTAAATTCCTCTAAAATTTATTTTCACATTGAAGTCTAAAGAATTAAAGTGTTTGTTGTTTTTACAGAACTGTTGGTTTTACTTCTTTCTGTTACTTAGTTTAACAACACAGAGTCGTAACAGTACAAGACCCTTTATTTTTCCACTCCATTTGTAATTGTTGGAAGACGTGAGCAATTTCTTACCGTTTTTTTTGTCAATTAGATTGTAGAGCCTACTGACGACACTTGGAGCGAAAATCAGATGCAGAGATACAGGAACTTCGATCGATTTTCAGCAGTCGTTGCTCTGAATTTCTTAGGATACGATGGATAATGTCTTCTGAAATATTATATAGAACAAGGTAATGAATGACCCACAGTTACCACGAACGGAGTCAAACTCATTTACATGAAAGTGGGACAAATCATTTTAAAATTCCACGAGTTACATGGCCATGCCTTTGAGTCTAATGCTTCAAACACTTGGAATGACAGTAGTCTCCGAAGATTATTTTCTACACTATATTTAATGACGAAGCTAATCAACACTTTCTACTCCTCCATTTACCTGACTTTCCATGCTACGACCCTGACAATCTGCATACACAATAAACTCACTCTTCAAATCCGTGTGACTGTCACGAAGAAATTTAACAATATTTTTGATCTGAGGCGGACATTTTACGCCGTTGCTGTTGAAAATTTCGACAATTATTTTCGGATCACGGAGGTATCTATCCTTTGAATGGAGCTTCTACCAACTTTAAAGATTATGGATTAATCTATCAAAAGAAGTACATGTCTGAGAACAAATAAGCCATCATAGCCACTCATTCATGTCTTTCGGGCAGTCAACGATATTTCCTCAAAGTTTTGCGTTGACTTGATTACTTAGGTGAAGTTGAAGACAAATGGTTACAACATGCTATAAACGGGTGTGTGGGGTGTGTGAAGAAAACTAAAATCTTTCTGTAAAAGGCTGTTATTTAGAAAAATTCCAGATCGTCTACGAATTCCAGGGATGTTTATTTCACAGATGCTTGACGTGTTTTCGTAAACGAAACCAGAAAAGAACTTTTTCAGTGTTTGTCATGGTACAGTTGTACGAGCTAACACATCAACGACGACTGGGGCTAGAACAGTCATGGACATCAAGTGATAGAAATCGAAGATTACGAGTACGATGAACGTCTGAAAACCTATCCAAAACGTAGATGTATTTCTGAAAGCTACAGTACGTTGGACATCAAACTAATTAATCCACGCGACAGTTTGTTTTGAAAGACTAAGCAAAACAACATGCTTGCTATACCACTTGGACGAATCTAAGGAAAGGAATCAAATATATTGACATGTGATTGTTGCATCCTTGTATACATTCGATTTCCAACCGGCCACGCTAAAATGCTGTCAGAACACAACGACGTGGAACACATTCGTCAGTACCAAGGATTGATTAAATGCAAACTCTTACCTGATATCCATTTGCACCATCCTGTCTTACTACATCATCGCCAAGGAAGACTGATGTTATGCCGTATGTCTGCTGAAATGTAATCACTACAAAGCTTGTTGCCACAAGGATGAAGAACGCACTTTGACAGGAAAGACAATGAGTGTTAAATTGTTTAGTGCTCGAAATCGTGGACCAACTGTTCAAAGTTAACGATATTTGGGTCTTTACCATCACAGAGCAATACAAAAACGACGATTATAACTGAATTTTCTCAGGCTACGTCACTGAATGTCTCATATTGAAACAATCAGCTAGTGGCTATCCGTCTTCGTGCTAGACCACAGAAGAGAAAAATACATAGAGTGAAGATTAGTTCTCACAAGACAATTTATATATAGAAGATCAATTCCTTCTGTTACAAGACTTTTCTATTTTAGTAATTCAATGGTCCACTGACAGTATGCCCAAATCCTTTCCTGTATAGAACCAAGAAGATCGACTCATAGTCATCAAAATGTGATGAAATCTTTCAAGAGGGCATTGTCTTCCAGGATGAAAGGTACAATACACAAACTGGGAAGATTTGGCAAGGTCAAAATGTATAAAAACAACAACAACAGCAACAACAAAAACAACTTTATCAATGCCTTTACTTTGGTTTTAGTTTAAATATTTCTCAAAGGGTTGGCCTCTGGAACTTTTAGCAGTGCACACATTGCGGTCAATACGTATTGGGACTGGCTGGTAAATGGTTAGTCAAATGCAGGAATAGGTTAGTGATGAGCCGTTGTTATCTTCTGATTGAGTTTTCGTACCACTTGAAAAGTGCGACGAAATCTACAGTAATTAGAAACACCGCTTAAAATCTTTGGCCATTTAAAATGATTCAAGATCTTGTGATAGGTCTTAATGACCTCCAAATGACCATCCAAAGGAGTTTCATTGACTAGATTAAGCATGTCCTGTCTGAATAACTTAAGAACAACAATGTGATAGCTCACTCACCAATCGTCACCACCACATATCTCAGGTGGTCTCCATTTTCTCCTTAAGACTAAATTTGCAACGAAATAACAATCAGTAACTTGTGTGGCATTTGCGCTCATAGTCCTCTGAAACAAATAGGAGACCTCAGGATCAATGAGTGAATATCTTCTGTCACCTTGATTGGAATAAAGAGAACCATTATTATAAAGAGGATCAATGCGATCAATAACTCTTGATTGATAAACACTAGGAGCAAAGGTGACCTCATTAAAAACTGACAAATACATGTTTCAGTTAAAGGAATACACTTCTGATCACTATAATTCTTATGAACCCTTTTCCCCAGATCTATAGTAACTGCACAAGCTGGTTATAAATCAGGGATTCTTCTTCCAACGTGATCGACTTTCTGATTTAAAAAGGCTTGTTAGTAACAAGTGGATTAACCACAGCCTCATCTCCAGCTAGGTCGTTGTCTAGTAATAAGTGAATATCCTCAAATGGTAAAGACATCATTGTTCCGACTGGCATGGATCCTGGGACTAAGCCTGATGAAAATGTACAAAATGGAGAGGAGCATTAACAAAAACACAGTCAACTCCTTGAATAGAACACTTTCACTAGAAGAAGACTTCTCAGATAAGTCGGATAAAGGCAAATAACCTGATAATAAATGAATCTGAGTATTTACCGTATCCCTTAATGTTCTAACAGAGATAAGCTAGCCAGGATCACCGACAAGCGTTAGAGAACATATCGACATGAATAGTTTATAATTCTCCATAATAATATCAGACTGAGGTTTGTTGGACCCAACAAATTATCATTGATCTTGATGTCTTAGAAATAAGAACATTTGGAATAGCTCTGTCTTTATTCTGCTTATTGTTTAAGTCTATAGCAAAGAAAAATAACGTGCCATTTCTTCTTACAAAAGGTGCACGCAGGAAGAGAGAAGGATTTTTGATCCGTCTTATCTGAAATTCGATTTCTAGAAGTTGTGATTCCGAACTACTCGAATGAGACTGAGATGGCTTCTTACCAAAACACTGTTGAGAGAATTATGTATCGACTAACGAAACTGTGTGAGTCAAGCAATAATTGTCGGCTGTAAGAGCAGCATAGCTCTAAAAGTTCGAAAGTGTGCTCATCAACGCAGGCCTTGACGTTACTGTGGATGCATTTTTTAACTGTTGAAGCTATACAAGTTGTCCGAAGTTATCGTCATCTTTATCAACCTTCTTGGCTGAGCACCAGTATCAAATTGTTGTTCGTTTTTCCTTGCAAATTCGACATCGGTTTGTCCAGTTTCTTTTCTACAGTTCCTAACCTTTTTTGATATGCCTCAGATACCAACACATAACCCTTCAAGATACATTCCATAACCACATCATAATTAAACAAAATTTGCTAATAAGTACACTTTGTAATAATTGTTTAATTCTTTTTCTTTAAATGGGGGCACTAAATACTAATATTTCTGGTAACAACAAAACTTGTACTTGTGTGTATGAGGAAGGGAGCATTTTCCGCTTGCTATTTCAAATATTTTTAATTTGAGCTGCATTTCTCTTCCATTTCTCTGCATCTGAATTGTCCACTCCTCCTTTTCCTCTTTCTGAAGTTTTATTTCCTTCTCTTCCTCCTCTCTTTGGATGTGTATTTTCTCTCTTCTCTATCATTTTCTTCTCTCTGCAATTGTATTTCTCTTTGCTCTTCAAGATTTCGGATCCCCATCGTTTCATTTCTAAGCTGTGGCTTTCCTAACTCTATTTCCATCAGGGTTTGGAATGTTTATTCTTTAAATTTCTTGCCAAAGACAAATAGTGACTTTATAATCAATCCGAAGGCACATTGGTGAAAAACGTTCTTTTTCTACAAAAGTTGGAGCAAAATATTTGTTATTTCTACCTTCGTTAAACACGTCATCGCTTCAGACAGATGATATTGTCTGGCGCTAGCTGAACCAATTCATCCTTTTTCACCAACTTTAGCCCTTTCTAGGTAGGATTTAAAACAGTGTTATCTACTTTAGACGACATTATGGAAAATTGTTATCTTCACTGAAGATTTCTCAAAGATGCGAAATTAAAATGCCAGGGACTAAAACTTTCGAAATAAAATAAAATTAACTCTTTTAAACAAATTGAACTTTTCTGAAATGTTCCAAAGAAATTAAATATGCCTGAGGAGTGCCCACGATTTTCTGTTACCAATCTATATTCTTAAACTAAGTAGGCAAAAACCAACATGTTAAGTGAATTCAAGACATAATTAATTTCCATAGAATACAAAGCGAACATTGGAAAAGAACTTGCAGTATTGTGATGTAAATCCGATATAGTCCTAAACTTTATAAAATCCAAAAGTACAGTGTATGCCGAATGAGCTATTGTGCTAACCGTCTTAACAAACTTAAAGACCTAATAATGTTTCCTACTTTAAATATTCTCAGCATGTTTTTTTAAATAATGTTTTCTAATTTCATGGTGTTTGTTTTTGTGATCATATCATTATATGTTTTTTTTATCTTATAGGTGTTGTCTAATGTTGTAAAGCGCTTAGAGCTTCTAAAGATTAGGCGCTATACAAAGTCCTCATTATTATTATTATTTATCTATCACATGATAAAATCCAAAATGTCTCTAAATCAATTCACAATAATTCCAATGTAGAGATTTAGTCCAAAAGTATTAATGAGTACTATGTAATTCCAATAAATAACTTTTTCAAAAATAATCCTACAAATTAAAACCGAAAACAGTTAAAAGACTGATTCAACATTAGATGTTAAGATGGGAATAGATAATTCTGATGTAAACAACCTTAATATAAGAACCTAGGACACAATAAGATCTCCAGGGTGAGGACCAACTGTTTATTTACGAAAGAATGTATGTTGTAAATACTGTCAAGTCATTTGCTAGACTTTTAATACAAAAACAAGGAAGACATCAAGTAGACCAGGAAATCCAGAGGGAAAATCCAATATCCTGAACTCGAATCCAAGTAAATGTGTTTAAAACATGAAATCAGCCAGGTATGACCAAATTCATACTCTCAATTATGGACAAAGACTAATCACACAACAAAAATCAAATATACATGACAAAATGTAACGGTAGTTATACCGAAAAAAATAATAAGGAACAAGGAATTTTCCTACATTTTATTTTAAAATGATGAATTTCTCAGACCGGCATAAGAATTTTAACCATTTTTAAGAGTAAAGAAAACAAAATGAACAATTATTTGCTATAAAACTATCAATGAATTCTCCATATATACACAAATGTAGCAGCACTAAATTTATAATTCCTACGAACCCAGAAACAGATGTGATAAATTGTTCTTATTCCACATGAAATGAGAGTTTGAACTTCAAAAACAATGCCCAAAGTATGGAAATAGTATAGCTAATTACATAGACGAAAACGTGGAAAAATCGATTTCTGGAATTAAGAGTTCGACACAAAGTAACGGACTGATTATTTAGCATGTGCAATCTAATTATTGATTTTATTCGACGGTACAGTTATCTAACTTTATAAGAAAAAAATGATGGATGTGCAAAATAAATTTGCCAGCTAACTATTGCAATTAACCCAATAAATTCGGTTTAGCGTGCTTCTACCAACTAATGGTGCTAATGAATGCCTCGCTTGGCACTCTCAGCATTAAGAGGTTAGTGTTAGAACTGATCGGCCTGGTGTCAGGATAATGTGACTGGGTGGGACATCATGCTTCACGTCCGCGGCATGATGCCCCAGTCCTAGACATCACTATAAACTGCCACAATGCAGACATTGTAGCGATGTGACTGAAAAATTGTTAAAGCTACGTTAAAGATCCAAACCACACACACACACACACACACGCACACACGCACACAGACAGACAGGCACACAGACACACACACAATTTCTGCTAAATGCAATTAGCCGTTATGTTTTACCGATAAAACAAATTTCATCGCAGAATCGAGTGAAGGATCAAACTCATTGATCAGTATGCCCGGTAACCTGATTGTTTCTGGTTCTCTTGAATTCAATGTCGGTGACAGGTCAGATTAGCTGTATTCCATTTCATCTCCTCTCTATCTATCCAGCCTTTTCCGTCTCATCAACCGTAACTTGGTTTGTCTGCTGTCTTTTTCCACTGCGTGGTGCACATATGGAGCTATTTTCCTTCAAATAAATTAAACACAACCTAAATACGTGCCAGGGTTTTCTTTTCTGGTGTCGAAGAATATTCATAGTCGTATCGTAATTCAACAGACTAAGGTCATGGTCAGTTCGCAACCTGGCTTTAACATAAAATTAATGTCTTTTCCTTAGCTGCTTGGCGTAATCCTAACGGTAACCATGACATAACTAGACCACTATGATAAATTATTACGTCTTACTGTGAGGTATTAATCACTAGCTGAACCATATAAGTCGCCATGCGCCAAATTATCATTTGAAATAAATTCACAACATAATTACATGAACGAAGTAATGGGCTTCACTCCATGTCCTAACCACACTACTTGTTAACTAGCATTTCCTTGACATAACATTTCCAGATATAGTAAAATCAATTCCTAGCACTCACGGTACATATAATTTAAGACAGAAATTTTTTTCACTTATAAACTCGATTGGTACTATAAGTAATGGATGAAATTCTTAGGATACATGATTTGTACTAAAGAAGAACGAGATAATTTGGAACAATGCATGCAAACAATTGGCTTCCCAACGCACGGAATATTAACGTCTAAATTTTAAAAAAAAAAAAAGGCAATAAATAATTAGAAACCTATATCAATTAACATATTGTAGGTAATTGAGATAAACCTTGTCTTCCTTGACACGCTTCCTTTTTGTATGAAGCCGGATCTCTGTTTTCCGTGTCCTCAACATTCCAGATACTAGTCCATTTGACAAATTAAGGAAAACAAAAATCGTTTTACTGATCTCAGAGCTAGGCTTAACCTTCCACATAAAAACATGGAATGACTAATTTTAATCTTGAATTATGTCTGGGAAACCCACCCATCGTTTAGTTTAAACAGTCAGGACTAACCTTATCTAACTTCCAAACTTTTTAACGAGCCCGACGAAGCTAAAATAATCCCCCGTATATCCCCCTTTATTATTAATTAATTTTGGAAAATTTCATTTTAAGACACTTACTTCCAACGGGCACAAATTATCTCTGGATTGTCACTACTTTGACATATATGTCGGCCGTTATCTTAGCGGGACCTAGCTAAAATTCAATTGTCCCCCAAACAAGAGAGGTTAACCATCGCAGGCTGGCGATTTATTGCTGGCCTAGCCCATACGTCAAAGATAAAAGTTTTGCTACGTGTCACACTGACCACGATAAATGTGTTGCGAGAGTATCTACACATTTTGCACCCTTACATTGTCTGACTTTGGTCAGTTTGGGATATGCTAATTAATAACACATATATAAAGATCGGTCTTCATAACATGTATTAAATGCTACGACTTAACTCAAACACGTTGTAGCATATTCATATTGATTGATTTTAAAGCCGTAAGCAGAAATTGTGTTATTATTTGGTACTTACATGTACCTGCACGGATTCCATTTAGTTTGTATGTCCCCTTTAAATTGGCAGCGTTGTCAGGTCTATTGTTACTTTAAGCAATATTTATAATGTAACTACACAATTATACCATAAAGACAATTCCATACACTGTGTGAAAACAACATTTATCAAAAACCAAAAAGAGATTGGATCACCACACACATATCCAGATTTTCTTATGGACTCTAATAATATAAATCAATTCATAGACTCAGCAGGACTTAGGAACAAAATATAATTACTATCCCCACAAAACCAAAAGACCCAGTAACTAGCTAAATAAATTTAGAAGCCACCACATAAAAAACCATAACATATCATTCAATTTTATAAAAGTATTAATAAATAATTCACTTACGAAGCACCTATAAAAAACTAAGGAAACCGCAAAATCGGATGTCCTAGATGTCCTTAACGAACCGAGTAATCAGCTAGGATTCCTCTCCTAGATGTCCTTAACGAACCGTGTAATCGGCTAGGACTCCGGTCTCTTGCTAAATAAAGTATAAATAACATTCAATCTCTAAAAACATCAATTACTAAATAACTTAAAGAGGTAATATCTAAAAACTTATAAATAACATAACGTAGGAAACACACCCTAAACACCTCGACTAGTAATTCCATAATAACCTTGAAAATCTGTCTTCATACATGATATCTACTAAGAACCTCTATAAACAGCACAGAACATCCCCCCTCCTTTTAGAACATTTAAAAAAACAAAAAAAAAAAAAAAAAAACAACAGGCAAATGCGACAAGAAACCAGCGATGTAAAGCAAGCAGGACCGTTCTCGAGCTCTCCTTCCCACTAATGACAGCCAACCATTCAACTGTAGGGACCTTTATGGACCCACAGATTGAGGCCAAACTATCAGGGTTCCTTGAATCCATAAAAGCCTGGGGGAGGTGGCACCATCCCCTTCCCCAGGAACAACTAGCAGGCTGCGGTACAGTCAGAAAAAAGTGGCACATGCACAATTGTGCGAACGCTACTATAATTAAACTCAACAACAAAATAATACAGGGACGCGTTAAACGAATCGGAGAAAACCTGATATAGTGGAAAGTATATGAAACTAGTCGTTCACTACTCCCAAATGAGTCTATACTTAGATGCAATAAATATAGTAATTTTCGTGATTTAAAAATATAATTCAATAAAGAATTAGCACATTTCACACCATCCACTCAAAAGAATCCATTTGCAGTTTGTAAATGCGGACACTACGAAAATGTTCAAAGAGTGGAAAGAGAAGAGGAGTAGGAAGGAGAAATAAGAGAATCGTCTGACCAGTAGCTAATATGATTCTTTGTCAAAATACACAACATGGGATATGTCTTTTGACATAAATGATATTTGTAATGGGCATGTATGCTGTGTTAAATAGAGAATATGGAAAATTTATATTCCCATACATGACATTTGTAATGGACATGCAATCTGTGTCAAAATACACAACATGGGGTATGTCTTTTCACATAAATGACATTTGTAATGGGCATGCAATCTGTGTCATTGTGGTACATCAGCATAAGAGGTTCTCAAAACCGATGAAAATGAGACAATATTGTTTACTTGCTTTCCTTAGGTTGAACTTTTAGTCGGATGTCTCTGATGAGGTTGAGACACAGAATATCAGTCTCTTTTGGTAACAATTATATGCCGCAATCTCGGAAATACTTTTTAAAAAAGTACGTGACAATGATTTTGCTTACATGTCAAGGAGGTCTTTAATTTAAGATGACTTACCAGCATGATTTAAACAATGGGGTGCTTCATTTTAGAAATCAGTACAGAAGTATATACCTTGTTGACAACGATAATCGGGGGAGCCTCCCAGAATTTGCAAAACCTTGCTAAAAGTCAATACTGCATTTTGAAATCGCGACTTGGATTAAAAACCCAGTTCATAATTAGATTCGATCCATGTTGATAACATTTGTAAAGAAGACTGGATGACAACTGGATTTGATCCATGTTGATAACATTTGTAAAGAAGACTGGTTGACAATTGAATTCGATCCATGTTGATAACATTTGTAAAGAAGACCGGTTGGCAATTGGATTCGATCCATGTTGATAACATCTGTAAAGAAGACTGGTTGACAATTAAATTCGATCCATGTTGATAACATTTGTAAAGAAGACTGGTTGACAATTGGATTCAATCCATGTTAATAACGTTTGTAAAGAAGACTGGTTGACAATTGGATTCAATTCATGTGATAACATTTACAAACTATAATGGTCGACAATTAGAATAGGAGATGATTTCCAGCTATTCCGATGTTCATTATTATCGGAAATGAATACGCCGATAATTTCGCCCTATCCACAAATGAGAATAGTTGATTTAAGCATATCTGCAATTAAGATATTAGAATATAATAGAAACTTCTGCAATGATTTAAAAAATTCTTCCTAATAAGTGTTACAGAATGAATGTAACATTTAGTTTTAAATGACAAATTTCATATGTCCTGGATGCTAGAAGGCAGTATAATTTTGTGATTATTTTCAGATAAAGTATCTGTCGCGTGAAAACATAACGAATTCAATAAATCTACTTTTGCTCAGCTCTAAATGCTTTTAAATGAACACATCCATTATTTTAACACAAACCTGAATATCACTAAAAATCCCTCTAACTATATTAAGTGAACATTGGTCAGGACAAGGGAATGATTCAGTTTCAAAAAGTGTCCAAAGCAGGGAGTCTGGCTTATTCACTTTTGAAATGCAGAATATATTTTAAAAGCAACGATTACACAAGTCAGCAATCACATGAGATTAAGCTTATGGTGCAATCATCATGGTGCCGTTTGACATGAAGAATCGAAATGTAGGCTTGAAAATTAAAAGGATCATGACCACTTTGAACAGAGTTTTATATTTAAAGAAAAAGAATTTCTTGGTGTTACCTCATACTTTCTATTTAAAAAAGTAGTAGCTTGTCTTAGGTGTTCTTAATATAACTTATAATTCCCTTTTGTTTGGGTGCATGATTAATGGGTAGAACGTACGTTATGGAGAATAAGTCTTGGCCTTACTTCAGACGCGCATTTATAACAATAACTGCTAGTCTTACTTGGGCTTCGAATGATTTCTTAGATACAGTTATAATTATTCAAATTCTTTAAGACAGCTTCCTCATTACTCTAGACGTGAAAAGCATGTACACAAATATTGACAACAAGGGGGGCTTGAAGGCGGTGCGGAATTGCTTTACGAATAACCCTGACCCGAAGAGACCAGATCATGAAATTTTGGAGTTATTGAAGCTGGGTTTAGAAAATAACGATTTTGAATTCAATGGTAACTGGTATTTACAAATTTCAGGGACAGTTATTGGCAAATCATTCGCCCTGAGCTGGGCTAATATCTTTATGGCGAACTGAGGAAAATGAAGTTTTCAAGAAATGTCAGTTTCTCCCTATAATCTATTTTAGATTCCTAGACAACATCTTCCTTATTTGGACTTTTTCATGGGTAGAGTTCGATAGATTTTTCGAGATTTTAAATAATTTCCATGCCTCGAATAAATTAAAGGCAACTGAAAATAAAAATTCCATTGATTTTCTAGACACCACTATTTTTAAAGGGTCGATTTCGGAAAGACGTTTTTTATTGACACTATAGTCTTTTTCAAACCAACCGAAACGCACCAACTGCCACATAAATCTTCCTTCCATCCGAAACACACTTTCAGTGGAATTCTAAAATCCCAAATTATTAGGTATCACAGACTTTGTACTAGACAGGAATATTTTCAAAGAGCGACAAAGACACTATTTAGATCACCTCTGGGAAGGAGTTATTCAAAGCGATTTCTGAGAACAATTAAAACTAACACAGTAAGGGAGGTCCACTCGTACACACATACATTCGGAACAGCTAAATCCTGCAGAGGCAAACGTTGCAATACGTGCCCTTTTTGGAAGAATCAAGAACTTTTTCTAGCCACGCCACTCACCAGACCTACGCCATCAAACAAAATTTGTCCGGCAATTTGAGAAACGTTATTTACCTCATGCAAAAAGTGTAGAAAACAATACGTTTCGCAGACTTCCCATCACACTGAGAGACAGCTTCACCATACATCGACATTAATCACAAAGAAAATAGATCGATGGCAAATCATTTTAACAGTACTGACCATTCCTTGAAAGATTGCGCCATTATTCCAATTGAGGCGGTTGGAAAAAAAGGACTATCTAACCAAAAGAGATAATTATTGGATAACAAAATTGAAAACTCTAAACCACTGGGGTCTCAATCTGCAAGAGGAAACTGAGGAAGTCATACCATGTGTGATAACCTTTAACTCAAAAGCAGCCTAGGTGGCTAAATAGATTAGATACGGGTACGCTTCAATTCAAGACAAGTATTTTCGGGTCTTTCGGTACAAACTTTTGACAGGATACCGGAAAAATAAAAACCTTTGTGATATACTTATTAGGGATAAAATAAAGAACGCAAGTACTTCTCCCTAGGTCAGTGCTCGTAGGAACCTTAGTAATTCCTACATTATATTCCGTTTTGCCTAACCCTATATAAATATTAACCCTAACCCTATATAAATATTAACCCTAACCCTATATAAATATTAACCCTAACCTTATATAAATATTAACCCTAACCTTATATAAATATTAACCCTAACCCTAACCACATCTTAGGTATTCTTAATATAACTTATAATTCCCTTTTTTGGGTGCATGATTAATGGGTAGCACGTAGGTTATGGAGAATAAGTTTTGGCCTTACTTCAGACGCGCATTTATAACAATAACTGCGAGCCTTACTTGGTCACGCTCACTTCCTCGATTTCAAAAACAAAATTGTAATAAACTGAGCCGATAACATTTTCACTTTTTATATATTTTATAATTTATTCATTGCATTTTCAGGAGCAATATTTCCTACTCAGACAAAATTCTTTTTCACTATTTTAATAATTGCTAAATATAATGTACTTTGGACTATTTTAATTCGTTTTTAATACCTGCGAAATTGAATGTACATTAGCCTATTTCACACTGATTTTTCGAGCAGATGGGGGCAGGAATTTTGGTTATCTATGTGCTTAGGACATGTACAGTTTCCACTAGTAGAATATTTAGAGACATGTCAGCGAATGTACGTTAAAGTCGCATATATATACGCCAGCATTCTCTCTTTTGTGCATATTGCAAATGAAAACAACTTCACTTTACAGTCGTCAGTTTCTCAGAAGTTCATAATATTTGTTTGAACTTTATGAGACACATGGCAAATATTAATTACAACAGGTCTGAAGCGGAAAGCTGGCCAAAACCTATTACATATTTCTGACCCAAATTATACTATTTTTCTGTGTCCGTTTACTGTTCTTGCAGCAAAACGTAGTTGGGATGATGATTAGTTAAATTCTCGTGGCATCAACATTTTCTGGTCAGTTCAACATACTGCATCATTGTGACAGCAGGATTTTCAGGCACGTTTGAGCTTTTTAATGAAAATTCTTTATTCACAGAGTAGTAGTCAAAACCATGATTTTCATGAAAACAAAATTATCAGTGACAGGAACAGAATGTGTATTATCAGTGACAGGGAAAATGTGTATTATCAGTGATAGGTGATTTGGTGTGATTTAGATTTTATATTTTTTAACGTAACTATAATAATTGTTCAGTCATATCCCTACTATGTCTGCAGTGTAGCAATTTATAGTAATGTCTAGCACTGGGGCATCATGCTGCATGATGTCCCACCCAGTCAC
This sequence comes from Sinohyriopsis cumingii, assembly GCA_028554795.2. Lineage (NCBI taxonomy): Eukaryota > Metazoa > Mollusca > Bivalvia > Unionida > Unionidae > Sinohyriopsis > Sinohyriopsis cumingii. Next base: position 18,714,206 of record CM068828.1, on the reverse strand, counting down.
ATTATCCTGACACCAGGCCGATCAGTCCTAACACTAACCTCTTAATGCTGAACGTCAAGCGGGCAGTTGTTAGCACCATTTTTATGTCTTTGAAAACAGTTAGTGATAGATAGAATAGGTATTATTAATGATGGGAAGAATTCGTATTGTCATTGATAGGTAGAATAGGTATTACTATTATTAATGATTGAGAGAATACGTATTATCATTGATAGGTAAAATAGGTATTATTGTTAATGATGGGGAGAATACGCATTAGCATTGATAGGTAGAATAGGTGTTACTAATGATGGGGGATAACGTATTACCAGTGATAGGGAGTATACTTATTATCATTGATAGGTAGAATAGGTATTAATATCAATGATGGTGAATATATGTATTCTCATTAATATGTAGAATGGGTATTATTATTAATGATTGGGTGCATACGTATTATGATTGATAGGTAGAACACGTATTATTAATGATGGGGAGATAAGGTATTACCAGAGATAAGTAGAATATGTATTATTAATAATAGGTAGAATATGTTTTATTAATGATGGTGAGTAAATGTATTATTATTTATAGGTAGAATAGGTATCATTATTGATGAAAGGGATCATATGCATTATCATTGCTAGGTATTATTAATGATGGGGAGATAAGGTATTACTAGTGATAGGTAGAATATGTATTATTAATGATGGGGAGATAAGGTATTAAAATCTAAGGTATGATGAGTATACGTATTATCATTGAGAGGCAGGATAGGTATTATTATTAATGCTAGGGAGTATACGTATTATCATTGAGAGGCAGGATAGGTATTATTATTAATGCTAGGGAGTATACGTATTATCATTGAGAGGCAGGATAGGTATTATTATTAATGCTAGGGAGTATACGTATTATCATTGAGAGGCAGGATAGGTATTATTATTAATGCTAGGGAGTATACGTATTATCATTGAGAGGTAGAATGTGTATTATTATTAATGATGGGTGGATAAAGTATTACCAGTGATGGGGAGTATACGTATTGTAAATGATAGGGAGAATTTGTATTTTAACTGATAGCGAGAATAGTTATCATAGATAGCGAGAATATATATCAATGATAATGAAAACCGGCATTGACAGTCACAAAGTGAATCAGTATTATCCTCCATATGAAGAATATGTGTTAGTGATCTGGGCTGCAGATGTTATGTATTATCAGCGATAGTGAGAACAGGTGTTATCAGGGATCAGTTGTACAGGTATTATTAGTGATGTGATAGCAGTATTATGAGTGATTGTAATATATATTATGAGTGTCGGTCATGACTGGTTTCGCGCGGTCAAATATCGGAAAGAAACAGTAACTTACTCATTACATTAAATATTATTAACCCATTTGTCTTGATATCTCAGCTGGTAAAAATATTATTTAAATCAAGGACGTTGTAGCGCAAGTAATTTTAACATTCTTTCTCTCGCAGAGGGATGCATTTGTAGAATAGCTTTGGGCTGATTTTCACCTAAATGAGTAATCTATTAACTTCACGCTAAAGAAGCTTCATCGTGAGTGAATGTCGCAACGTCAATATATAGGGCTGATAACGCCATTATCCCTTCCTTGCTGACAACAGCATAAGGGAGACTGTGAAACCAATTATCCTTCTTTGCTGATAACAGCAAATCTTCATTACAGTAAAGGCTGTGCATATAAGCGTTTGATTGAATATTAGAGGAAAAGTAATCAGGCTTTGATATCATCAACAGAACAAAATCGTAGACTTAAGCTAGACTAATTAGGTTCAATATCAGAGGAAAAGTGACCAGGCCTTGTTTTCGACATCAGTCTGTATGTGAATATCAGCTAATTGGGTTTCTTGGTAAACATATGAAGCTAAATGAAGCAATAAAATAAAGCTAAACTCACTAACCTGATCGCTTTGCACCGGAAATAATGCAAAGTGGAATGAGTTGGTTAGATATATATTGACAGTTGAAACCACTCTTAGAGAGCTGAACTGGTGTCAATTTGTACGTAAACGTTTCACAGTTGCAAGGTTGACAATTCAGACAAAATCATGCTAATCTGTCTGACAGTCCCTCCGTCCTTTCAGCAGGACGTACAAAAGTAATATATAATGATAGGGAGAATATGTATTGTAACTGATAGCGAGAATAGTTATCATAGATAGGTATTATATTCATTTGTAATATTCGATGGTTTTTCCTAATGATTATATCTTATATACGTTTGTCTTTATTGCTTGACCTTGTCCAAAGTCAAGTTCACTGTGTATCTGGCCAGGGGCATTTATTTTGTAAACGAAACATACATAGTTAATATTTCTCTATGGTTGTGGATTAAATATTCATATCATTATTAATGTAAACATGTTTATCTGAATTTGAGTTTTAAAAAAATAGTCTTGAATTGTACATCAGAATCTTCTAGAATGGAAAATTCCATTTAAGTGACAGGGTATTATCAGAAAATGCTTGTTGAACATACGTAAAGTAGATGCCTATATATTCCTGCTTATTTAATGTTATGCATATTTAATCTGGATTGTTATTTAGTTTTATTTATTCATTGTATGCTATAGATAATTGTGTTTTGGTCTTGTCCAGAATCGAATTCATTTTCTACCCAACCTGAATCACTGAGTTTGGTTTTGTTAACAACATGTTTATCTCAATCTGAGTCCCGAACACTGGAAATTACAATGAAATGCCGGGTCTACCAGTTGTTTACCACATTTTATATTTTAATTTTAGTAACAGACCTAAGTATAACAAAGATTGTATCTTGTAAACATTTGCAACCTTACATAATGAGATTTTCCGCTGGGAAATATGTTTTTGATTTTGATAATTGACTTTGGTTTGAAAACAACATTTATCGTAGTATTAGCCCAGAACATTGGAAATCGTTAGGCAAAATAGATTTTTTAAATTTTTTTACTAAACTGCTTGGCTTTTGCTCTGTTCTGTTACTTCGTTTAGGACCATAGATTCGTAATACTAAAAATGGCTCGTTCTTGTCTCGAGATCTTGAAGCAGAATCAGTCATGTTGATGTGGTCAATTTTTCATTTGGGTAGATTTATTTACTTTGAATATTATTAACCGGAAATACAATGTGCTTATCAATAATATCCTTGGAGAGAAACATAAATTTGGAATTGTAGGGAATTCAGGCAGTGATATTTGTGAATTGTATTTTGGTGATCCATCAAAAAGACTGTTAGAACTTCATCACAAACCAGGCCACTTGCGTACTAGCACATTCGAAACAACATATATATATATATATATATATATATATATATATATATATATATATATATATATATATATATATATATATATATATATAGTTGGCATCTATGCATGCATGAATGTTTTTATTTGCACCCAAGGCCAAATGTACGTCTTCGTATTAAATTTCCCTAGCTCTATCCTTCTACGTTGGAATGTTTGTGTTCGCACATATACATATATACTGACATGTTTATATCAATGTATTTGTCCTTGAATCAGTGTTCATATTTTAGTGTTTGACTGTTATTTAGATAGACTCGTATCAAGTGCGATCGCTTCCATTTTTACAAATTTATGCTGTAATAATGACTCTTTAAAGCGGAAAAATAAACCTTGCGTCACAGAAACAACAGTTTTACTTGTCAATACAGGTCAACAATAAAACAACGGCTTGTAAGTTCCCGATAAAGTTCAACAATTTCAAATCAATCGCTATTAATGCATTTTCTTAGCAAAACGCTTTTTATTCAATGGTGTTGCGTTGCATTAGTGTCATTGTTATTCAGACTGGTAGGATACTCAATTATATTTGAGCGTAGATTATTTTGCGGCTTGTCAACCCTTTCCCTAAATGGATTCTTGAAAATAGGATTCGTGTTTGAACAGCAGTATTTGATGTCGAATATTCGAACTAAAACGTGAAAATAGCTGGTGAAAATGCACTCAGACAAGCTTATTGCATAACTGAATTAGTAAAACTTTATCTGGTTTCATTATGCAGATAAATGTTTCACTCACTAACCTAGGTTGGACATTTAAACTACATTTTTGAGTATCTTCATGTGTCAAATACCACAAAAATATAGTACACATTATGGAATTTAATACAGACACACTGGACAGTACAGTATATATCACATAATGGAATTTGGTAGACACTGGACGGTCCAATACACGACACATTAAGGAGTTTAACGGAGACGCACTGGACGGTACAATATACGACACATTATGGTGTTTAACAGAGACGCACTGGACGGTACAGTATACGATACATTATGGAATTTAACAGAGACGCACTGGACGGTACAGTATACGATACATTATGGAGTTTGACAGAGACGCACTGGACGGTACAGTATATGATACATTATGGAGTTTGACAGAGACGCACAGAACGGTACAATATACGACACATTATAGAGACGCACTGGACGGTACAGTATACGATACATTATGGAGTTTAACAGGGACGCACTGGATAGTACAATATACGACACATTATAGTGTTTAACAGAGACTCACTGGACGGTACAATATACGACACATTATAGAGACGCACTGGACGGTACAATATACGACACATTATGGTGTTTAACAGAGACGCACTGGACGGTACAGTATACGATACATTATGGAGTTTGACAGAGACGTACAGAACGTTACAATATACGACATATTATAGAAACGCACTGAACGGTACAATATAAGACACATTACGGAGTTTAACAGAGACGGACTGGACAGTACAATGCACAATACATTACGGAATAATGTCAGGCTATCCAACACCCCGACGGCAAGTTCCAGAACCTCATCATCACCCTTAGAAGCCATCACTTACATGTAATTATAAATCTAATCTTATGCATACACCAAATTCGGTTAAGTATCCAAAGGTCCTGCAACATTACCGTCGATTGTATGTCATATACCATTATGCCGCTAATATTGATATTTTACCCCATCCTCGTTAGGTCCGGTTTGAACATCCCCCACAACATCGATAACAAGTTGACCATTTACTACTCTTTATATTCGCAAGACGCATTGGGATAAGGCCGTCCTTAATGTCGTGATAGGATAGTATTTGTAATTATGTTGTTCAATGACAACAACAATGAATTGTCGATACGCGCATCAATAATAATACTAATCTTGTAATGAAAATAACATTTGCTAGCTTTTGATATGTTTAACAGATTACCAGGCAATGTGGATATACTATAGCCAAATGAAATCCTAAACTATTTACATGAAATTTTCAAATCTACAAATAAGACTTAAATCATGAGAAAACAGTTCAGATGAAAAGCAGTCTTAAAATGTATGTACAAGTGTCTATTTTGGTTCGGGATCAGAAGGGATGAGTTCATACTATTCAAAGATTGGTTGATCTTCTTAAATTAATGGTACATAAACAAAATAAAACCAAATTACTTTCTCTCTCTCTTTTCAGACTCACACACACACGTACGCACGCATATTACTCACACGCCATATAAACATTTTTTGTGTGCACAAATGACAACTCCCCTGATAAATATTTTCACATTGAATAATAGTTTGTAAATATGCAAACAATTTAAGGAGGATCTAAATATATTAGATCTATATATCATGAAACTTATTAGTCTGAGTTTGAATTTAAGATTTGGCGTTAACCAGTTTAAAATACCTTACTTGTGAGATATCAAGTTTGATTTCCTAGCATGTTAAGTCCTCTCTTAGGATGAAAATTGCAGTATTTCCTTGGTTTGGTTATCCCCTTTCCCCACAATTTCTCAAGGGTCGGTAACATGTCGCGTCCATTAAGCTAAGCCCAACAATGGCTCTCTATTTTCAGACTGTAATACGTGATCATATATATGATCCGGTTTCCAGTTTGGATCTGAGAAGTTATTAATCTTAGCACCTTTCGGAGCAAATCACTTATACTACGAAATCGATAGCAATTGCTCCTGTGTCTAATTTTAAAGGAAGTTTAATGTACACTTTCGTAGCTTTGTTCACCAATTATGTTAATTTATTTTAGGGTAAATGCTGTTTTAGCAGCCTTGCCCATGAGCGACGCTAGTTAATTTGAGGGTAAATGCTATTTTAGCAGCCTTGCCCATGATCGACTTCAGTAATTTCATGGTTAATGCTATTTTAGCAGCCTTGCCCATGAACGACGCTAGATTATTTGAGGGTAAATTTTCTATGGCTTCAGAATATAGGCTCTGTATTTTATTCGCTCATCTCCAGAAAATGGATCAACGTTTTCGGTGCAATCGCGGGAACCAGTCTAGGATATATCAGCTTTCGTCAACAGTACACTATTAATCGACCTTAGTTATTACTGAACCAAACGTTTCCATTCATAGTTATGAAACTGACACACAGAATAAACAAATAAAATTTTCATTGAAATCATTGGAGTACTTATCATATCACTCAATAAATTGCAAATATTTGATGATGGTTTTCATTGCACAATTATGAATCTTAACATGACTGTACACATAATCATAATATTAATATAACTGAAAACGTAATCCCAATCTTAATAAGACTGTACACATAATCCTAATCTTAATATGACTGTACATATAATCCGAATCTTAATATGACTGTAATATAATCCGATTCTTGATATGACTGTACTTATAATCCGAATCTTAGTAAGACTGTACACATAATCAGAATCTTAATATTAATGTACACATAATCATAATCTTAATAAGACTGTACATATAATCCAGATCTTAATATGACTGTACATAAAATCCTAATCTTATTATGACTGTACATATATTCCTAATTTTAATATGACTGTGCACATTGGTATTCTTGAATTGTTATGCACATCTAGTAACAAATCATATTCCAAGGATTCAAGTCTCTATCTGAAACTGTACTGGATCAGTAGTTATACGACATTAGAGATGCACAAATACATTCATAAACGAATTATTTGGATCATAGAACACACATCATGTCCTGGGAAACCCCAGGAATTAAGTATTCATCTGTCTGTAAGGTTTATAACAAACTAGACATGTGTATTTTAAAACATATGTCGCTGCGCTGTACCATTTGGGTCTACCCCTATTAAGTCCATGTGCGCGCGCGTGTATAGGGTGGGATTCCAAACATTTTTCCAGTTGACCAATGGGTTAAGTCCCTGAATGTTAGGAAATTCCCAAGGAGGTGGGGGGGGGGGGGGTCAATTTTTTATTTTCATGCCTTGCAGGTGTACATGATTAATAGGCGAGGATTGAATAGTTTTCAAGTTTTAACCAGGGTCAATAACCATGGGGCATGATCCAACGACCACATTCAGAATTCCTTCTGACATGAAAGCCATGATCCAACGACCACATTCAAAATTCCTTCTGACATGAAATGTCATTTGGGGAAATAATTGCAAATACCGATCCACAGAAACGTACGCCTTGGAAATCAGTAGTTCTTTTAACTTTTATGAAGAAAAGAAAATATTATATTGCGCGTGCATTTCATGCTCATGATTGTATATAACAGTATTTGATACGTACATCTCCCTTAATTATATGTTTTACATTCGGCCATACGTCATAATTTTTAAACACCAGTTATTTTCTTATTTATTATTATTAATAAACAAAGCTAGAATGTACACCAAAAACGCTCTGCATTTTAAGGCCAGATTTAAGTTCTGAAAAGTTGAAATATATCTTTCTTTGTAACCACATGGAGTCAATCATTTCTGAGAAATTTAGGAAAGCAATTGAATACATGTATAAAAGCTTGAATATTTTTTTAAAATCTTTGATGCGAAGCAATTATTTCTGGAGGTCATGTCATTAGATTCAGCTACACAAGTATACTGATTTTCTAATACGGTGAAATACATAATAACAATATATAATGCTTAATAGCAATATAAAATACCTAATAACGATATATAATGCTTAATAGCAATATAAAGTACCCAATAAGAACGTATGATGCTTAAAAGCAATATAAAGTACCCAATAAGGACGTATGATGCTTAAAAGCAATATAAAGTACCCAATAAGGACGTATGATGCTTAAAAGCAATATAAAGTACCCAATAACGATGTATAATGCTTAAAAGCAATATAAAGTACCCAATAAGGACGTATAATGCTTAAAAGCAATATAAAGTACCCAATAACGATGTATAATGCTTAACATCAATGTAGGATTACTGGATGCAGAAATTCCCACATTTACTGCAATGCATTTGTGACCGGATATTTGCAGTATTTGACTGTACAGAAGACGTAAACAAATTTCTATTTGAATCGGATTTGCATCCCATATATACTGCGTAAAAATGCTGTGGTTGGAGAAAGTTCTGTCAGTTAGGAGACCCATTTATGTCCTAATTCTTCTGTGAACAGAGGTGAGTTTATTTACTTCTGTAACATAACATTTGAACCGCGCTTGTATATACGATGGATTATATATCTATGTTACGTATATACCGCTCCCTCACCCCTCCCCGCCATCAAATAAGCAATACCCTTAGTTTTACTTCTTATTTTTGTTCTGGTCTTGTAGTTTACGCCATTTTTCTCATTATGATATTGTTATATATGACATAACAAACCCCTGGAGGAGTAACATATCCATATCCAGACAGCCGAGATAGTTTTTCCTCAAATTCTTTTCGCGGGTTGAGATAAAAAATGGCCGCCAATAATGTTCATTCAAAACAAAACATTCCAGAAGGCGGGGTAAAAACTTTTTTCCACGATCCCAGCCAATCAGTAAAGAGGATACTGGACAATAATTTTATGGGCTTATTTGGACCAGTCAGAATCACATAACGTGCTATTTTAACATGTGGTGATATAAAAAATAGAGATGTTTATCACACAGTCGGTATAGTGTTCCTATAGTATGTGCAGTTTCATATTTTTTATATTTGCCCATGTTAAAAAGTCAATCCGACTCAAAAAGAAATTTGTTTACGTCTTCTGTGCAGGCTATTGTTCCAGTCAAACACTGCAAATATCCGGTCACAAATGCATTGCAGTAAATGTGGGAATTTCTGCATCCAGTAATCCTATTTCACATGAAAATCGCAACAATGTAATGTTTTGTTCTGAAATGGACATTCTAGGGCAGTGCTGTCCAACCTTTTTGACACCATGGGCCACTGAAAAATATTGTTCTTGAACCCGAGGTCCGCAGCAGAAAACTGAAAAGCAACGACTATATAGCTGCTCGAGCTCTGGCAGGCCATTTAAAATCAGTCCGCGGGTCGAATGCGGCCCGCGGACCGCGGGTTGGACAGCACTGTTCTAGGGTAAACATGTACTTTAGACCTACTGTCTACCGTATCTAACAATGTGGCATAACATCGCATTGATCATTTTGTTTTGAAAAATGATTTTGCCGTTATAAAATGTTCTGTTTATTCGGATGGAAGCTTTTTCTTTGATTTATAGTTTGTAAAAAGGTACAATCTACTTTTACTATTTCAGCTTTGTTTGTTATACACAACAAATGAAACGTGCACCGTATCTAAATAATTTTCACTGAAATAAAAACTAAATGTAAAGAAGCAGAAGAAAAACGGGGAACTTCTGCTAAAAAAAGCCCTAATAAGGGCTACCATTACTGGTTCTTATCCAGGGAACCATTTTGGCTTGGTAGCCCGTTTCGATAAAACTATTATGTATACTAACTTGATCCGTCAATCCACCGGTTCCAAATTCAAACCTTTTATGACCTAACAGAGACCAAACTTGTTATATGTCGCTCAGACATATTAGTTATTAAAAATTTGTAGGGCATCTACAACGTACACTGTGTACTAGAATTGTTACGATTGTTAGGACGTAGGAAAATTTTACAACTTGTTTTTATTTGACCCAATTGCACAGGTGGCTAACACATTATTGGCATTTTTATTGTCCATTAGTACAACTGGACTAAATTTGACTAAGTACGGGCTGACGTTCTTGGGAGTGCACGACATCCAAGGCTGGCTTGCTGAGTTCCTTGCCTTCTTGCCTCTCTTGGACATCGTATAACGGCGGAGATGTGGTACAAATTTCCACCCGCCTAAAGCTAGGTGTCCCGATGTGACGTCATCGTTGCGACCAATCGCAACGGGCGTTACATACTGCTTGGGTCGACACCTAGTACAGAAAATACAGACTGAAATCAACTCATTGTTAACTTGAGTGTGTGTTGGGCCCATTCCCACTCATGAAAGCCCTTCATTCAGGTCGTTAGAGACATGTAGTCCTACGACCTGACGGCTAAATTAGCAGTGCTCTTTGAGAACATAATCGCCTGGGGGATGTGGCACTAATTCCTTCCCCCAGGAACATTTAGCATCCCGCTGTGCGGGAATAAACCCGTCGCACATGCCCTTCTGGACGCACGCGACGTAAATCCAATCAATCAATCAAATCAAATATGATAAAGAGAATCTCAAACGGGTAATGATATAATATTAAATTTATGAAACTCGTCGTTGAATTATGTCCAGCTTTTGCTCGCCAAGGCTCACAAAAGTTGGACATTATTCAACTCGTTTCATAAATTCAATATTATATCATTACCTATTTGAGATCCTCTATAGCTATAGTTATATACGTGACATTAGGCGGCATAATCATCATAATGACGTATTTATAGTTATATAAGTCATATAGTTGGGCGGCGTAAGCCTCATAACGATGTATCTATAATTATATACGTCATATAGTTAGGCGGCGGAAACCTCATAACGACGTATCTATAGTTATATACGTCACATTAGGCGGCGTAAGCCTCATAACGATGTATCTATAATTATATACGTCAAATAGTTAGGCGGCGGAAGCCTCATAAAGACGTATCTATAGTTATATACGTCAGATTAGGCTGCGTAAGCCTCATAACGATGTATCTATAGGTACATATGTACTATTAGGTGACGTAAGCCTCATAACGATGTATCTATAGTTACATAAGTCAAACGTAGTTTCCGTGGTGCAGTACTAGGAGCTATACAAATAAACCCAATCATGCAGTAGGCAGTGGTGACTGAACAAAATGGACATAACTACAGAAAACTCAAAATTCTAGTTAAATGTGAAAGATAGGTCACGGTGACTCACTTGAACATGTAGTAAAGATAGGACACAGCGACTCACTTGAACATGTAGTAAAGATAGGTTACAATGATTCACTTTAAGATGTAGTGCAGTAATAATATGTAGTTTTACTTGAGATGCTTACAATGTTGCAATCTTGTCTGTCCACACTGTAGATAATAGATATCATGCAGCCATTATTGAAAAAATGTACCTGCCACAGAGATATTGTACGAAGTTGTTTTATCTGAAAGTAGGACACACATATTAGGGACTCGTACAAAGCACTGGAAACAAAAGTAGGAACTCGACGTAGTGACTTAGACATCAATTTATCTTTTGCAGGCAAGACAAATATGATGTCATCGAAACATTGTAAATATATGCTCAGTTGTTATTACTAGAAATACAGGCAAATTGTAATAATAATTCAACTTATCAGATTTAATGAAGCAGTTAAGGCAAATGTAATTGCAATGGCAAAATGAGATATATAATTGCAAATAATGGCAAAATGAGATACAATAAAATTGTCACCTCCCCATTATTACATAATAGTTTATATCAATTTATGACATTATTTTGGCGATAACCGATATTCGCATTCCAAGCCGAACTGATCCCCGGATTATTTTGTTAAGAAAGCCACATACACTGACCGATGATACCACCCCGTTTTAAGTTGTCGTTTCAGTCATTGTTTGTGTTGAAATTTGGCGGAAACGTTCTGTTAAAAGTGAGTGTTAGATGTGCTCGCTGAAGTCTGTATATTTTCTATTTTTCCTTTAGTTTTGCCAGTTACCTGAAACTGAGGTAAAGCAAGAACAGTTTCTGACACCTAGGAAGCAGCTTGACTTCGCTGATTTGTTTAATTAGATCAGTGTCATGGACACGCATCATCACATCCATGACTTATCGTCAACGTTATCCATTGTATTGATCAATGAAAAGCAGTTATTGTGGCATTTGAAATGGCGACATATAATCCATTTATTTAACGCATCGCCGTATATCAGTCAAACGGTGGCACGTGCCAGTATCTATCCGCTGGCAGAAATGTAAAACAGCACTTGATTCGCTAGTGCTTGTCGGACCTTCAGGCGTTGAAGTCTCTCACTTAGCCAACTGTCACTGTGTACATCATATACAATTTTCAAATTATAACATTGACGTTTTCAACCTTGTTTGTGAAATTTTCAGTATGCACTGAATACTGAACATTACCTCACAATGGTTAATTGTCAAAATAAAATATCCCGCAACTTCAGTGTAATACATATTTTAAAATCTCGTAACAATTTATTTTGAAAATAAAATTGGAATGGCATGTTAAGCATTATAGAACGCCCCCTCCCTGTTTATTTGCTTTATTTCAAGTTGAGTTATTGTTGTGATTAGCAGTACAGAATGTCGATAGAGTAAATAAGGAATTGAGCCCGTTATTGTTAATGATTCCAGTCTTTTCTCAAGTTCCTGTAGTCCTTCACATCACAATAAGTGATCATTTGTAATACTGCTATTTGTATAATATGGATGATTTTGTTTACTATCTCATGTTTCCGCTCATCTGAAAACACGTAAAATATTCTTTAACAACTAAAGCACGCGTACCACTCATTTCGAAATCAGAATTATCAAGATGGACTTACAATAACTGCACATGTATTTATTTATTTTTTATTTTTTTTATTTGGGCTGGAATTTATTTATTTTTTATTTTTTTTATTTGGGCTGGAATTTATTTATTCAGATCAATTGATTCAAGTAATTATTCTCAGGAAATACAAAGTGCTAACAAATAACATTCTTGGAAATAGAGACTCAGATTTTTTTTGTAAAATTTCAAATAAGGATATATTCTTGGATTGTTTTATTGTGATTCAAGAAAAGACTGTTGGTACATCACTATGACAAATGCCATCACAGGCACATCAACACCTCCAGCATTGGATTTATTTTGGAATATCGCTAAAGTTTATTAAGAACTTTAATAATTAGGACTTGTGTTCGAAATTCCAGGACTATTTGGGATTTATTTCGCAATACTGAGGTTCTGTTTACATTTTCAATTTGTCTTTTGGGGAAATATATTATTTTAATATATTATTTTTTGAAATTTAAAAAACTTGTTGGTTTTCGGTGTTTTCTTTTTTTGTTCTAAGAACATAGAGTCGTAACAAGTAACCCCTGTTCATTGTCGTAATCTGCACCTTGTATTTATTTTTCTTGCTTCAATAAAATTTTACTAAATGACATGGTACTTTATTTTTATGTTTATTTTCATTAGTGTGTAAATGCTTATATTTTGCAACTCTACTATTGTATATCTTCTTTTACGTTCATTTATTGTTCGCTCATTATTTTTATTGTTACTTGTACATGTTTTACTTGACAATTTGTATAAACGTATCTGCTTTGATCGTCTGTTTCATTGCACATTCTTTTTAATTATAAAACTGACTGGTAAAATCGAAATCTAACTGGATTTGATTATTAGCTTAGTCTTTGTAATAATAATTTAGAAGAAAAATTCGTCAGAACTTTCTTAAGGCACCTAGTTATAATTCAATTTATACAACATTTCTGAAGATTATTTAAAATTTGATACAGCGAATAAATATGTGCGACTCAAATGTTTTACTGCATTGCCGTTTTTAGACAGTGCAATGACTGCATGTATCAATATTGTCATGAAAAGGTAAATAAGTACACGAACTATAAAGATTACAGGTCATTGTGGACTGCTGAGAAATATCTATGCAGACGATAACCTTTTAACATTCCTCTGGACTTTTCAATTTTTAGATGTCCTAGGCATACACGTTATGTTGAGTAGATATGAAGATGGCATTGTTTCAGAGAGGTTTGTTTTTGCTGGTAACTTCTGTTAAAAATAATTTACTATTAATCGATGACAAACACCATGGTTAGTTATATTTGCCTCTTGGGGGTCATACGGAACCTAATATGAGTCCATATACTTACATTAGGCAGAACTCTGTACTCAGTGTCTAACAGTTATACCAGTTATTAGTTAGACACAAACCTGTACTCAATGTCTAACAGTACACTGCGCTTCCGTATATGGCGAGAACATGGAACTGTTATGGATGAGTGATACAGTGTTGTTATACATGGTTTGAAACAAAACGCAATTTTCTACCACTTCTCCCGACCATTGGTGGAAATCTTAAGTACACACAACTGGAAATTCCTTTTCTTCCGGATACAATAAGGAAACAGCTTTGTTTTAGAGTGCTTAAACTCAGGGAATAGAAATGTTGGGAACTTTTATTAACTAGTATACAAAGTTAACTGGCATGACCATTATGCAAATGTCATTACTTTAATTTTTGTTAGTGCATGATGCACTCTGTGACTTTTGTCAATATTTGTAGACATGAAACAAAAATGTGTTAGGCAGTTGTTATTCTTCTTTAAATCCAGTTCCAGAAGAAATTAAATTTTGTTATCAGTTTTATTTTGTTAAATAAATTTACGTAAGAATCGGGTAATAACCGGCATTATTTAAAACGAGGTAATCTAATGCTTGGTCGTATCGATTTTCACAAAAGTGTTTTTGACCGTAGTTTCCCTCCCAAAACAAAGCTCATAAAAGTATCATTCCCAGCTGGCTATCTACCTTTTCATTCCCCGCTGGCTATTTACCTTTTCTTTCCCAGCTGGTGGCTATTTACCGTTTCTTTCCAACTGGCTATTTACCTTTTCATTCCCAGCTAATGCAATGCAAAATCAAAATACGAGACTACTGAGACATGCATTCCAGAGTAAAGTATTAAATGAAATTAAATATAAAGAACTTTTGTTATTTTTTAGTTTAAAGCTTCACGCATGGGAGCGTAAACGTTGCCTTTCACAAAGCTGGGCGACGGTCAGTTTGTGTCATTTTCATGTCGTAATTTGACCAGAATAGGAGATAGTGTTTTATATTTATTGGAGAAAATAAACAACTAGGTACGATATAAAAAGCGAATGTGTACGTTATAACATTCTAGAAATTAAATGGATTTATTGGTACGCGTTAAGACAGGCGGACAGACGGACAGACAAAACGGTGGATACACATCATGTAACAGATAGATTAGATGGATGTTACACTAATCTAGATGTTACACTAATCTGACTTTTTAATCAAGGGATTCAACCAGTCCCTCAAAAAGAAATAAAAAATCATCATTGTATTCAGATTTATGAAAGTGGTTGTCAATATGAAACATGCTGAATATGTACCATTTGTATTTAATATTCATTCATTTTATTTAATATTCATTCATTTTATTTAATATTCATTCATTTTATTTAATATTCACTAACTGTATTTACTAAGCCTTTAGCATTGGTATTTCCAAGTGTAATCGTAATGTATATCGAGTATACCTCTTTAATACAAAACGACGATTACTGAAACAATGGTAGTATATTCTATGATTATTTTTAGTGCTGCATGATTTCAAACACAATACAAAGCGAAGGAGGTGTCTTAAGGACACACGGTACTAATTATACAGAAGAACTGTGAACCAGTCTAGAAATGGGTGAAGAAATAATAGAGTATTTACAGGTTTGGTGGTCCATAATTGGTTAATAATGAAAATTAAAATTTTAGGAAAAATATCTTTTGAGAGCTTATCCTACATGTAATGTAAAAAAAATATTGACAAATTTCTACTGATGCAATTTTAGCATTTTTACAGGCTTGACTCAGGAGTACTCAATACTGAAAGTAGCACCTGATTCATTTGGTGCAGAATCAATAACACGTGTTTCATGCACACGTATGTAAACAAATTGCCGCGGGTCATATGGTGTTTTCCACACATAAGCTTGCACCAAGGTTAGATGTGCACGAAAAATTATAGGTGTCATTATCAGCACCCATAAATTTTAAGTTATTGAGTTTTGAATATGACAGTGTTTCCATATGTTTACCATTGGAGTGGAATTAGTACCGTGAGTCCTATATGCGACCTATACCATAATAGGAGCTTGTTGTTTTCATGGTTACCACGTGCATCCAGGGTATCAATTTGGTGGTTTTTACATATGACAATCATAATGGAGTCTTTTTATCATGGTTTGCATGTGATTTTGGAGTAAAATTCTATACAAAAGACAGATGGGGATGGTTTTATACACTGGAGAGTGGAAGCAGATAGCTCAGGCCATAGGGAAAAGAGCATAGTATGGCCTGATGGCAGAATTTCATATGATGGTACCCATAGATTGGCCTGTATGGTTGAATACCATTTAACACATGCAATAATTCCCCAAAATGGGGTGGGGTGGGGTAGATTTTATATGTAAGCCACTTATGTCACAATCACTTATGTATCAGTACTGATCATTTAACTTTAGAGACACACTCAGCAGATCAAAGCAGAGAACATTGTAAAAATAAGGACTGTGCACAAAACTGCACATGCTGCATTGCCTCAACCTGTAAATTGAATTATTATATGTCGAGTCACATTGAATATCAATTATACCGGTCTTATTTCTTATCCTAGAATTAAACTCCTTGACACCTATTCTATGTTCAGCATGTTTCTCATATTGGTACATTACATTTTTGGGCAAACAGTATTGGAACTTTTCTGCATTCCTTTTGTTGAGGGAGCAGGGAGGGACATTTTCACTTAAAATAATAGTTTTCAACCCTTCATTCCCAATATAAGTCTGCAAAAGTCCTATCTGTATTGCATTCTTTACACAGGCAGTTTTTCTTCCCCAACCTCCCTTCATACAGTTGAAACATTCTTGATGTATAACTGCATGGTGAACATACTGCTCTCTCCCACCAAACCAGATCTCTTTTTTCTTCATGTACCAAGTCCCATGATAGAAAACCTTTATACTCAGGGTGTTGCAACTTGTGGTCTCAGAACACGTTATTCCAAATCTCAGCATTTCATTACTGCGTGCACTAAGTGATATGTGTTTTGTTCACCATATATGTTGTTGTGAATAAATGAAAACAAGCTTCATGTCAGAAATATGGTTTCATATTTGAAACAAAAGCTATTTATTAAACCTACATTGCTCTGTTCTTACCATCAAGTAATAGTAAGGAATCATTTAGCTGTAAATTAGAGCTTGCTATTTGGTTTGCCAAATCAAGGTGTATTACCTCCCTTTTGACTGTAATTGAGTGATTGCAATGTTTGCTTTGTTTCTCTTTTGTTCAATAATGTATGCATTTTTTCAGCTTTATATTAAAAAGTAAGTAATTTAACACTGCTTATAGTGGAAAGTAGCCACAGTAATGATTTTGAGACTTTTTCTTAACTTTTTATGAGCTTTGGGTAAATGTAGGTATATATTTATGTATTAGACAACTTCAATATGCAATTCAATTCTATTACTTAAATTTAACAAGTGGTGTATTCAGTGACAATTTTTATCAGTGTCTGCATATTGCATAGAGACATGAACTTGTCTTGGCATAGCAAAGTTTTTCACACATTTCTCCACCTCCAGCATACTTAATAGCTTGAGTCATAACAGTTTGTGCATACACTTTCTGTCTCCAACATCAATGTCAGCATTATAGGAACTTTGGATAGCTTTTTCAAATTTGTCTCTTGTTGTCCTTATGTAACATACCTCATGTTGATGTGTTATTTAGGTTGATACACATTCCCCTCCCCCCCTTGTTGTGGGGAACATTACCAGGCTTGAAGAAATTACTGTCTATTCTTTGCTTATTCACCTGTCCCCATAGTTTTATACTAAAAAGTAGCACTATGTTATTTAATTATTCAGTATAATAAAGCTTATGGAACTCTTCTTTGGCTTTTATACCTTTTTATTAACATTTGGGGGTCATGAATCACATGTGATGATAGTTTAAATAAGTTTGGAATGTCAGCATCTCTTGATGCTTCATGGGTGTGTGTATTTGTTTTAGTCACAAAAGGGCAATGGCCTCTTATCATTTTGACCTGTCATGTGGCACACTTATTTGTTTTGTTTGATTGATGTGAATAGGGATGCACTGTATCTTATTTCTGTGAGAGTCAGCAAGAAAAGAAATGCAATTTTGAAATTTAAAACATTTAAAACTTGTCTTATAGCCAGTGAGAGATGAAAATACAGTGCGTCATGTAATTTGATACCCTGTGATGTCATACTTGCTGATGTCAGCATGCTTGTGTTTCTTTTGTGTAGCATGCATGCCATAGAAAGATAACATGAAGATACAAAGGCAGAAAACAATTATTTTAATAACAAGAATAAGCCATTAATAAGTACAATACAACACAGCAACATGTAATGCAGATGCAATTTAACTATAGATATTGGTATCACATAAAATGCTATTGCACTATTATCCATGCACAAGCATGGCCAATTCTTTCTTACAATTATGCTCTAATATCAAGGAGTAAAATACAATTTTTTCAAAAAAAATTAAATCTGGTTATAGGACACACGGTACTAATTATACAGAAGAACTGTGAACCAGTCTAGAAATGGGTGAAGAAATAATAGAGTATTTACAGGTTTGGTGGTCCATAATTGGTTAATAATGAAAATTAAAATTTTAGGAAAAATATCTTTTGAGAGCTTATCCTATATGTAATGTAAAAAAAATATTGACAAATTTCTACTGATGCAATTTTAGCATTTTTACAGGCTTGACTCAGGAGTACTCAATACTGAAAGTAGCACCTGATTCATTTGGTGCAGAATCAATAACACGTGTTTCATGCACACGTATGTAAACAAATTGCCGCGGGTCATATGGTGTTCTCCACACATAAGCTTGCACCAAGGTTAGATGTGCACGAAAAATTATAGGTGTCATTATCAGCACCCATAAATTTTAAGTTATTGAGTTTTGAATATGACAGTGTTTCCATATGTTTACCATTGGAGTGGAATTAGTACCGTGAGTCCTTAAACATTCACTTGTCAGTTTAAAAAAGAAGAAATTTTCGAAATGTTGTGCAAAATGAGCCAACTCGTTAAAACTTCCCTCTCTCCTCCAATCCGATTAAAATAGCTCTCCACTGTCCTTCACGTGGGACAGTGGAGATCCGATTTTAATCAGATTGCCTCTCTCCGCCTTAGAGAATAAATCAAAACCATCTTGGACCCGCCCCTAATTGTTTAATATCTAAGCACCCTACAGACTAAACGTATGGTGCGTGTAGATTTTAGATTTCATTCAACGTATTTCAAGATTTAATTATACGAAAATAATAAAGCCCGGTCATTCATTGACCCCTAACGAAATTACATCCCCCATATGTACTTAATAAGTTTTGATAATCATTTGTTCTTATCTTGCAATCGTCTCAAGTATTTCCTTGGAATGTTACCTTCCAGTGTGTGCTTACCACAACAATCACGACGTGTAGACTGGCCGGTTAATAAACTACACTTTTCGAATTGAATTGATCACTAACAACCGGATTTGCTGTCCCTATTTCATCCTAGTGGCATGCATTCTATTTCCTTTACAGGTGTCCCGATTCCTATCAACACCTAATCAAATCCTTTAGTATTGTCCCATAAGGAACTTAACCAAATATTCCCAGCCTCTGATTCGGATTGCTAACGTCAGTGTTTTATTCTCTGTGTGGTTTGTTACCATTTAAAAACATGTTTAACCCCATTTTATAGTAATTAAAGTTACTTGATGGCTGAGATCTTTTTTGCAATCGCAAGAATTATAGCTAGTGTTTATTTTTTTAAAGTACTGTTCTGACTGAGTATTTACGGCATTCGAGTAGGGTAAATCAGCAGACTATTCAGCTTGGCGGGGAGTAGTGCCACACGTATACCACAACTAATAATCTGTGTGGCAATCAGACCCGCGTGCATAAGTTTCCCCAGGTCGACACGGGTGGTGGTGGTGGTGTGGTGGTGGCTGTGGTGAGCGTGTCACCGCAGATTTTCGCTTAATATTAGCTATTGGGGAACCACTGATGTGTTGTACAGAATAACCCAAATCAAAGAAAAACAGATAACTAACAAAAAAAACAACAAAAAAAAAAATGAAAGGAAATATTAGAATGTGCAACACTCCTAAGGCGAGTGTTACAGGACATTTTGTACCTTTTACTGCTAATATCTATTCATATTTTGTTTTCTCTTATTCCTCCATTATATCAAGCATATTATTGTGTTTTTGTTTAAACGATACAGTTTCCTCTATTGCACGTCAATCTGATTTTACACCAGGATAAATAATACAATTCCCAGTGTCTTCGAGTTGGTTTTAAGGAACTATGCTTCATCGGTGTCGATAATTAGTGAAGAAGTTGATTAAAAAGGGCATCGTTTGCGGTGTAGTAATTAATCTATATTGAATGTAAATATATTTAACTCGTACGAAACTAGATTCGTGCTTGTAAAACACTTATTTCCCCACTGCAGACGAAAAAGTGTGACTCCAAAAAGTTCATAAACTTATACGAATTTAAAAATGTTGCTGAGTAGCATGAGAAAATCTAATGGAGTCATCTAAACACAAACACACCAACCAAATTTGATTTGTTTCCTTCAAGTCCTTTTGGCCTAATAGTGCTAATACTATTTCATTTAAGTATAAGCTCTAAAACTTCATAAATGGTTAAAAGAATGATTATTAATTGGTACGAAAACCCAATCAGCTTACTTGCATGTAACTATTAATTTGCTCAACAAGTACGTCTATAGTTCAATATTTTGCTTTAGGGTGCTAAGAACGTTTTCTGAGAAAAAAGTCATGAAAGTTTAAATATCTTTAAAAACAAGTTGTTTAAATGGAATGGGATAGGTTTTGTGCAGTCTTGTTAAAGGCTTCCCTGAAAGATGGACGCACAGAGACACGGGACCAAAGTCGAGATGCCCCTTCTGTATACAAATAAATTTAATGAATAAATTTAAAGAAAAAGGACATGTTTCGGAATTGCATATTGAGATTTGGGAGGCAGGGAATATCAGTACGGGAATCCTATTATAGTTAATGAACAATCCCTATATTTCCTCCACTTGTCCGCATGCCATATCATATCAAGACAATGTGGATACACTTTCCGACTCACTATTTAATTTTCGGAAGGAGGTGGGGGCTGATTGGCTGGATTTGTCTTTCGAGCAGTGATATTTTTGTTTAAACATCAAGATAATTATTTTTGTCAACTAATTTAGTGGATATAATATGTTCTTCCCCTATGAATCAGATATGTTCGTTACGTCGTCCAAAATAAACCACTTCTTCTTAAATTCGACCTTTGAAAACAATGAATAACTAACCACACCAGTGTAAACTCGACCCTTAAAAATAAATAAATAAATAAATAAATAAATAAATAAATAAATAAATAAATAAATCACCTGTATCTAACGGGTTTGGTACCCAAGATTATGACCGTGCCATTAATACCACCACGTTTTCGTATCATATTATAAGGGTGATCACCACAAGTGGGCCCTTATCGCAGATCAAACGTAAACCTACATATTATGGTAGCATTATCACTGAAGTCGTCTTTAATTCTAAATGAATCTGGGGCTTTAGGTGGCCGAGTATTTTAAGTGCTCGTTTTTACAAATCATTAATATCTCACATCTGTCGGCGTGGGATTGAGTTTTGGCTGGACCAGTGTGGGTATGTTAGAAAGATTGCAAGTAAATTCCCCTGGGTCCGAGGTTCTGCACGGGGTATGTCCCATCATGTGCTAGAAATGTCGTTAAACTCCAAAAAAATTATTTGAAATTATGTACAATTCACCTCTGTAGAAAATCATATTTAACTTCTAAATGTTTATTTTAGAAAAGATAAGATCTTTTTTTAAACAGAAAAACATTCCTTTGTAATGAAACTTTGGCTGTCATACTCTGCCACCCATGTTGCCTTGCAGGATAGCATTCCAGACGTGAGAATATTTTAGGAATTACAGACCTCAAACCGCTAATGTGATTCCATAATGCTCAATAAATCAGCATTCATGTCGACTATTTACGTAAATCGATACCGACAGAAATGTTATGTCGCGTGCCGCACATGTTATAAGCGACTGACCACTAGAAAGCACACTCCGCCCATTTCCCCGCCCCTAATTATGCTTCAGCTACTTGATTGGCATACCTCCCCACGCTATTTCTTGAAGTATATAAATACCGGAGCTGTATGTAAAATTATCCATACTAGTAACGAACTCACGTGGTGAATTATTGACATCGCAGTGTACATGCTTTTTTGTTACAGATTCCATCACTAAATTTACAGGCAAAAACTAACCATGATTCTCAGCACGGTGAATTTTGTAGCTATGTCTAGATCGGGAAAATACCAAGGAGGGAAGTTGAAAGATGGCCAGAAAAATGTATCGAACGAGGTAAACGTTCCTTCAGTCCCGCAATGCAAGAAATACATTAAGCAACAGGTACGAATTTCTCTCTCTCTCTCTCTCTCTCTCCACAAGTATGCATATCTTAACTGGTAGAATGCAGTAATAACGTCACCATTGTCTTCCATTTTGTATCATATTGAATCGTATGCATATTGCTTTGAATTATATCGTTTTGTGTCTTTTATTATCGAACTCTTTTTCTTTCGTTCTTTGCTATCATTGTATTATACTTTTATGTGAAACGTTCAATTTATATTTTAAAGAAAAGACAAAGTAAAACAAAAAAGCAAAACAAAATAAAACAAACACAGCAGAAAACGTTTAAGCTGAACATGTTAATATGAGGATATATACATATATCGCAGCTTTAAATTATGCCTGGACCTGTTATTTCGAAAAGAATTTCACTCATTAGAAGTTTATAGACTGAAAACATGCTACAGTCACTACACAAGGGGTTTGAAGATTGACAGCATAATTGGGGCCCTGAATAAGGAGTTTGAAGACTGAAAACATAACAGGGGCACTCCAAAAACTACAAAAACAAGAATGACAACATGATTTGGGGCACTCCATAGATTTATTTTTATTTTCGATCATCTTTTTGACGCCCTCAACAAACTTATCTTTGAGTTTCATTTCTGGAATTAGCGAGCATTTTTTAATACAGTTGTAGTCTTCATGGTATGTAAGCAGTTTATGGCTTATAGATCAATTATAGATCTTTTCGTATGGGGAACTTTCAGACAATTTAGTGGCCGTTTTATCACATGCCTCCTCATTGTATTATATGATGATTATATTATTAAGTGAAGACGCCTTATTAAACTGTGTCGCATTAAAGTATAGAGTATAGGAAATATTGCTCTCGCAAGTTTAATGATAGCATGGATAGTATGGATATCTAGTCTTTTGA
Source organism: Sinohyriopsis cumingii (assembly GCA_028554795.2). Classification (NCBI taxonomy): domain Eukaryota; kingdom Metazoa; phylum Mollusca; class Bivalvia; order Unionida; family Unionidae; genus Sinohyriopsis; species Sinohyriopsis cumingii. The sequence continues at coordinate 18,690,817 of CM068828.1, read as the reverse complement.
AAGATGAAACCATTTTTTTTCTTTCTGGCTCAAAGCAATTTCATCGTCGTGCTCAAAAAGCATTTGCTTTAAAAGTGTAAATATAATGAGCATATTCCAGTGCCATGGTAATTCCATTCGTCTGATACAGCTTGGTCACACAAGTAGAAACAAAGACTACCTTTAATGTAAATATTTTTATCCTTGTACTGCACTACGTTTTGCTTTTGTTCTGGCAACGCATGGGAGCTTAGTAGGGGGTTACGTTCGCACCGTAGGACCCTTTCTAGGAGATTTTTCTGACTTTGGACACAAAGTAAATATTTCTTTCCTCATGGTCTGTCGAAGGGATCTTGAATTTCATTCCATTGTTCTCTACCCAGACTGAGAAAGCGATAGCCACCCGACACAATCGAAAATCAGGAACCCCAAAAAGAATGACTCGCAGCGGGGAACCATCTTGTGAAGCCAAGCGATCTACTGGCATGCTGCTTGGGGGGTCCTTCACAGTAATATATATATATATATATATATATATATATATATATATATATATATATATATATATATATATATATATATATATATATATATATATATATATATATATATATATATCACTACTTGCTTTATGACTGATGAGTGCGAGTCTACTTCACCCAAATTAATTTTCTTACCCCAAACCCACCGCCTATCTAAAAACAGACAGGAACTTAAATGACATCACGACAGGATTACATTGTTTAAGAGTTTTATGTCTTCCACCCTTCTTCCTATTTCACGAATGCACCAGTTTATTTTTTTTTAACTATTTACCAATAATCACAGAAAATGAATCAGATCATAAATATCTTGTACAATAGTGGTAGTAAAATCTTCATCTACATTCAGACAGCATTTCCTCTTATTTCAATAGTTATAGACCAGCCTTATTTTGTTTACAGGAAGCTGAATGTCAGTTGTCAAGGCGGGAAACGACCGAAAGCAACAGAACATCCGGTAAGTTCAACACAATTAATTTGCTGATAGACTAATAATTGCACCGGAAGACAGCTGCCCATTAGTCAACTATAGCTATCAGACCACCTTCGCTCCCTCTCTGAACACCCTCCCCCCCGCACACATCACAGTTGTAATATTTTAAGTAAGCATTACAACTACTACTGCTACTACTACTACTACTGTTGTAACCAATACTTTACTATACAAATGTATTGATTGCCATGCTGACTTATTTTTTATTTTTGTCATTTTATAGGCTACATCAGTGGCAGCAGTTTTTCATCCGAAGAATCTAACAGTACTGATCTTGAAGACAAATGCCCAAGAGTTACCATAGAAACAGTTGATGAACTCTTCCTTTCAGTCGATCCCACGTACTACCATATATGTCTTCGCGGACTGGATAATGCTAATAGTTCATGTAAGTAGGGATATTTAACTCCAATTGCTTTCAAACAACGTAAAATCTGATTTGATTTAAATTTGTGTGAGGTTATTTCTAAGTCTATCGGTATGAATGTATTCATGAATGCAGTCTCGCTGTTCATATTTGTGATAACCTCAAAACTGTTCTTTGGAACCATCTTATTTTTCCCGGAGTTGAAGTACAATGAAAATAAAACTCACTAGCATTTTTATCACGCAGACTTGAATTCCTTCTTTTAAATATTGCAAAGTTGATTATAGCCAATTACATAGCATACTGACAGTATATTGCCAGTTAAATAGTATACTGAAAGTGTATCGCCAATTACGTAGCATATTGACAGGGTATCGCCAATTACTTAGCAAAATGACAGTATGTCGCCAGTTAAATAGCATATTGACAGTGTATCGCCAATTAAATAGTAAACTGACAGTGATACGTAATGATGATTTAATGCCTGTACAAAATATGTGCCAGATATGAATTAATCAGGCTTGTATAAAAGAGCGGCAAATTCTTATTCCAGGCATTTTTCGATCAAAATTATTGAAGAGAGAGGAACTTCCTAATGGCAAGAAGCAGCACATTGTGTTCTACTTAGATTGTGATCCGGAATTTTACCTCACAACAACAAAAGACCGGCAGTTAGAAATCAATGTAAGTTGTACTACTTTCTCACAGATCGCTTTTTTCAGCGTCTGTCGCTAAGGTTTTATTCCGAAAATAGTTCAAGCCATAAGCATAGTTTCAAGCACGATCTATTTTATTAAAAACGAAGTTTATAGTGTGTAATTCAGTTTGTTATTACCGAGACTAAGGGTGTTTTTTTTTTATTCATTCATGTCATCCAAAGAAAATTAATTAAATCGGATTAAAATGGTAGGCAGACTTCTCGCACGAAGGCCGCTGCTGAAGGCGGTTGTCAGATAAGGTTTATAGTACATATGGATAATTAAAAGTAAAACACGTCACGATTCCGTGCGAGTGGGTGGTAGTGGTTTTGGTAAAGCGCTCAGAGACGTCATTATTTACAGAAATAACCACTAGGACATAACGTAAAAAAATAGAAAATTATAGATCACATCCGTAGATAGTAATTATCATTGACAATCGTGGAACTGCAGCATTCAGTTAACACAATTCAACCACATTTAAATCGATATTTCATCTTTACGTATTTCATTGTAGTATCATGGTTCATGACATCGTTTTTTTTCTATTCTATTTCCAGATGTTTCAAGAAAAAGATGTATCCCTTGAAAACCCAGATGAGAGGTTGTTCATTTTGTACGAACCGAACCCAGGCTGTGTTATCATTCAGCCCCATGCTCACAATGGTGTGTACATTATTATTATTATTATTATTATTATTATTATTATTATTATTAAACTTAATGCCATTCATATTACGCTTTGAAATACATAAAAGTAAGATAACTATAAGACATTATGTGAGCAAGAAATACGCATATTTCGGATAAAGGCGTTTCCCGATTATGCAAAAAGGTGTTGTATTTTTTTTATCTATGCGATAATCTTGGGTCTAATTGCATTTTAACCCTATGCGTCCAATGGAATTATATTATATCATATCATAATTAAACATGTTTACTTTTTGCTTTGTTTCTTTAAAAATATAATTTGTAATTTAGATTATGATTGATTTACTAGCCTGACCAATTTGTTCCTTGTTTATTACAGGTTATTATTTGCATCATATCGATGATAACCTTGATGTATACAAATTCGACATCAACGCACGTGCTCCTGAGGAATTCTTTTTCAATGTCAGGAGCGTTTCACAAACAAATGTGCAACGAGAAAATGAAGTATCTACACAGAACACTTGTCAGTCTGAGAAAAGATGTAGAAACTGCCATATTTGTGATGAACACAACCGTAATAGTTTGATTCCAGATGCAAGTGGAGTAAAAAAGTCATATAAAAAGTCCTTGGCAGAACTGTTCTTTGGGTGCGTTAGCAATAAGCGAGAAAATACCAGCGATATTCATGTGCTGTGTGAAGTGACAAGATAAATTACCCCATCAAAGGACTAGGTACTAGCTCGTAACATGGCGATAACTCATTATCACCATGGTTATATGAAATGACAACAAATTCCTACGTCATTTTGTAAGTACCCTCAAAGGATAGTATGGTAGCACGTGACAAAGCGATAGTTAATCGTTGCCATGGATATATAGAACGATCGCGGATTCCTGCGTCATGATATAAGTACTCATACAATATAGTCCGAACAGAGACTTGTGGTATCCTTGATCAATGAGGTCATCTGAGAGGCTAAGATCGTGGTCATGGTATATTTGTTGCATTTAGAAAATCCAAGTGTTAAGGTCGTTGATATCTGTCTTTATATAGGTATTTCACGGAAGAACATTGGAACACCATAAGGCATTGATTGGAACATCATGCGTGCTTGCGTGAATAAGGACTTTGTATGCATAAGTAAAATATAAGAAGCGTCCGAAATCAGGAGGAGCGAATTTAAAGATTGTGTACATGTGTGACAGGGCTTGCTGAATTTATTTTCAACCATTACTGAGACCAGGCGAAATTAATTTATTAGCTGTGATGTGACTGTTCAATGTGAATGGAGAACTCAGATTGTTGAAGGTGCTATATATATATATATATATATATATATATATATATATATATATATATATATATATATATATATATATATATATATATATATATATATATAATGTTCTAGTTCATACAGGACTAATAGTTCAATACATTATATTGTATAAAGACTATTTCCTATCTTGTAGATCGTGAATAAGTTGGTGACATTGGTAAACATATATTGGGGTTACTTTGTGCATGTTTTGAAAATTAATATTTGTGGATTGATTTTGACAGACTCGTTGTTATAAACAACGCCACTAATTTTTTTTCTTATCATTTATTTCATTCCTGGAAATGCACGATGGAAAGCTGGCGTCAGCTGAAATTACAATGTAAATAACGATGACAGAATTCATAGAAGGTAGATTTGAGGGAAAGAAAACCCCGACATATAACGTGATAAAATTGCCCAAAAATGTGATACATTCTTACTCGAAATTTATATTATAATATCAATATCAACCGAATGAATTTTGAAATCACTCTAGAAATCCAGGAAAGTAGACGATACAAATTATTCTATATATGCTTGCACTGGAAATGTCTCGTCTAGTCACGATGTTTCTAGCGTACATACATTATGGTCACTAGAAATGTAACATATTTATTTATTTAAATGTGCGAATGTCATACTTATACAGTTGACAAAAGAGATAAAATCAACAATAAAACACTGTCAATATGTTTTCATTTTTTAAATTTGTTTTATGTCCTGCTCACTAGATGTCGTGTATTGTATATAACACCCAAAAAAACGAAAGAAGCACTTACAGGGGAAATATTTAGCAGTCCTTTATAGTCTGAAGTAAAGCATGTCAGCTACTTTGTTGATATATACCCATTGCTATATACCCATTGATATATACCCATTGATATATGCCCATTAATATATGCCCATTGATATATACCCATTGATATATACCCATTGATATATACCCATTAATATATACCCATCGATATATACCCATTGATATATACCCATTTATATATACCCATTGATATATACCCATTAACATATACCCATCGATATATACCCATTGGTATATACCCATTGATATATGCCCATCGATATATGCCCATTGATATATACCCATTGATATATACCCATTGACATGACATATACCCATTGATATATACACGTTGATATATACCCATTGATATATACCCATTGATATATACACGTTGAACACCTCCCATTCCTTTATATCTCCCTATCTTACACCTATTCATGTGACAAGAAAATCCGCCTACCTCTGTTCAGCGTTCGCTCTATCTGTCGATCCTTTTCTTTTTTGCTTTTCTTTACGTTCATGCGAAGAAATATTGTGAACGAAAAATACACTAGGTCATGACTGGCGATTATTACCTTAAGTCAGGTTGTGGAATTTATGTTTCTACAACGCGTATGCTACAAGGAGAGATCTTCCATTTGTACGGGTCATTACTTGGACTGGACTTTACGGAATGGATACAGTCTAAGTTACACATACGTTTTGTGCAAAGTAGGCTTGTTGAATATTTCTTCACTTATTATTAACACACTGTTTCTATAAGTCTGAATATAATTAGCGATTGATTCGACACGTACCCCCACCGTCAACAGGTCTCACTTTGCGTCGCTAAATCTACTCTATTTTCTTGCAAGATTTATGGAAAACTGATAATGTCACAATATCGAAAATGCAACCGCTATGGCCACAAATAACGACTTAGAAGAAACTGACAGAACAGAATCGAACCAAAGGTTGGGTCTTGAAATCTCAGGCTACACGCAGGCGGCGTATGAGAGCAACATAATGCCTCTATATTATAGGTAGCAGTGTGTGCTGAGTATGCTTATTAAACATTTTAAGGTACAAACATGTATATGACAAAATGGGTTGTGCATTACTATCATTTTATGTAAAACAACATATATGTACATTTATGTTACGTATTATACTTAAGTACACGTACACAAGAGCGTATTCTTACCAACACATACACATAAAGATACATAAGTACATTCAAGTACATACATTCATAAGTAGTATAGGTAAAGGAGCGTATGACCCCAGTTCTGTGATTTCCCTTGTGACTTTATCAGCTTGTGCTCAATGCAGCATCGTTAGGTAAAGAACTGGGGGAGATCACTTTGTATGGTCATTACCAGCAAGTACCATAGCAAGTACCTATACTACCTGCCTATGATTGCTTTACATAAGCATGATGGTTTGCTAATTAGACAACTGAAATGGATATAATAACAATGGAACAAACATTGGAACAAAAATTGGAAGAATTTATTAGCTGTGATAAAACTAAGCAGAAACGCAATGAATGGTTTCAACTCATGGAAACCATCATTGCAGGCTCATAATTTGCTTCCGTGATGGGTTGTTGACCTTTTTCCGATGTGGGTGATGTTGTTAGTAAGAAAGTAAGCAAACGAGAGTCCTCTTCGACGTTACCCGGCTGTTGGGGTTGTCATTTCCAGCCGCTGATCATGGAGCATACTCTCGATGGAAAAATTGTTCGTACGACTTCTGCATCAAGGATATACCAGGATTCCGTTGCTTCCAAGATGGATAGGTCATCATGGACAAGAAAATGGTGCTGTTTGAATTCAAATACCTGTTTCGTTGTGGTGTGAGTAAGCTAGCAGAATAGTATCTCCCGCAAATAATATCAGGATTATTAGTTTCTCCAGTGGTTGTCACGGTTTACTTATTGACGCTGTTTTTCGCAAATGTGCGATGACTCAGTTAGGGTTTCATCCCTGGTACCATAAAGGGTTTGACCGTATGGTCGTTATAAGGATCTAATTGCGATAGGGCTCATATCATCTTTCGGTGAGGATAAAATAATAACATAAACAGACTTGGGATCACCAGACAAAGCTGATTTATTAAAACTATTATAGTCAAAACCATCCACTGAGTTTTCTCTGTTTTTGCATCAAGATAACATGCCGACGGGTACGTATGACACAGTCAAATTTCAAGAAAAGAAACATCCTTATGAGCACGTTGTGACGATATTACTGTTTAAACTATTTGCCGCTGTATTTCACCGTGAGGATATTGACCGATAAGTGCCACGGAATTCTATTTTGATACATTCTATTAGACATGAGAAGCCGGATGGTATGGCTGGTTAGAGAACTCATCTAATATTTAATCATCACGAATGCAGTGAGAACGGCAACTTCAGGACTCACGTTACTAATGCAGTTCCCATAGTAAACCTATGGAAACCCCATGATATTAAAAATTCATTAACTTAAAAGTTTTGAGTGCTCATGATCAAGCCTATATTTATCAGTATAGATGAAACCTGGATGTCAGCTTCTATGTAGAGGAAAGTCTATTTTCTGGACCTGCATGTATATAAAACACGTGCTTTCAATTCCGCACCAAACAATCAGGTGCTATATTTAGTAATGAGTGTTAAAAACTCAAGTCTGTTAAAGGACTGAAATTCCATCAATAAAACAATGTCTCTATTTTGTTTCACTTACAACTAGGATAAGCTCTCAAAAGGTTCTTTTTCCTACAACATAACTTACATTATTAACCAATCATGGTCAGCCTAACCCATATATACTCTACTTTATGTTTACCCATTTCCAAGCTGGTTCCCATTTTTCCATACCATTATTACCGTGTATCCTTCAGGCATACGGAGCGTAAAGTGTTATTATCGTGGTATGTTGACTAATATTGGCTACTACCGCATTACGGTATCAGAAGCACAAATAAAACAGCGTTGGTTCATCTACATCGCATTATATTCGAATAAAAATAAAAAAATGGTTCGATTTACTTTTGGATAAAAATTTTAGTCTGAAATTTCTTTTCGTACATTCGCTGAAATCTCGCCACGGACATCGGAGATAATTTGGTGATCATATCCTCGATTGGTTTTAATTTATGAATCAAATCCTGCATCAGAAAATTAGTACCACACAAAAATATCAGATTCTATTCAATATTTTCGTGTAGGTAACGTACTCGTACCTTTCATTTTGTTTCTGCTATGTAATTTCGGTTCTACCGTTGTTTTTTAATGCGGATTGTACTACTACTTCAGCACCTGATAAAATAAGCATGATGGGATTTGCTGTAGCTCCCGTGGACACGATACCAGCTGTGGCTAACACGATATGTGCTAAGTTCATCACAGCGACTTATGGTAATGCTTGTAACGTTCAAAGAGTTCACGTTTGATTTAATGATCAAGTTGTTTACTGATGAAGTTGAAATCTATGATTGGTTTCATCTTATACTTCTGCGTTGACTTAACACTAAAAGAAGACTTTTAATTTGAGCAATTGTTCCGGCAAGAATGTCAAATGCTTATAAACTTTCAGCGTGCGATCATTGATCATATCCATCGTTTGAAGTGGATGTAAAAAATTGTGAAAATCAGTATCTTCGCGCAGAATGTTATTTTATTTGATTAATAACATGTCATCGTGATTCTCATGGGTTACTTTTAAATCGAGATACTCGAAGTACAGGCATGCTCCAAGTACATCAAGGTTAGCATGATTTTTATTATGATGGTATCTGTAAATCTATATTTGAATGCTTTGACACTATTAATAATGTTTAAATGAATTATTCCCATTCCTTGTATGCGTTTTCGACAAATACTACGGGTCTAATGGCACCCGTGTATCTCGTATCATGAGGTAGACTGACTCTCAGGTCTAATGGCATCCGTGTACCTAGTATCTTGAAGTCTACCGAGTCTCAGGTCGAATGGCATCCATGTACCTAGTATCATGAAGACTACTGACTCTCAGGTCTAATGACACCCGTGTACCTAGTATCGTAAAGTCTACTGACTCTCAGGTTTAATGGCACCTGTGTACCTAGTATGGCACCCGTGTACCTAGTATCGTAAAGTCTACTAACTCTCAGGTCTAATGACACTCGTGTACCTAGTGTCATGAAGTCTACTGACTCTCAGGTTTAATGGCACCCGTGTACCTAGTATCGTAAAGTCTACTGACTCTCAGGTCTAATGGCACCCGTGTACCTAGTATCGTAAAGTCTACTGACTCTCAGGTCTAATGACACTCGTGTACCTAGTGTCATGAAGTCTACTGACTCTCAGGTTTAATGGCACCCGTGTACCTAGTGTCATGAAGTCTACTGACTCTCAGATACTCGGTGTCATGGTTTGAAGAATATAATGGACGATTATTATTTTGTTTTTTTCTTGTAAGTCAGGTTTTGCAGCTGGCAGGTACAAAAGATTTCCAGTTGGTACTGCCAAATCATCAAGCGTAAAATCCTTAATATTATTATCCCTCAAAAGTCGAAATGCTTTTTTTTCTTCAAAGTGACACTCTCTAGGTAAGTAAACGCTACCGCAACAAGTTGGTATAGAATTTCCTTCTCTTTAATACACTATCAAAGTAAAATTATGCTTCCCTCTCCTTATTTTTAGGATCTTGTCATCAGTTTCGTCTTCTAAAGTATTATCAGGATTGAACATTTTATCAGGCATCGACATGATTTCAATGATATCATCAATGTCTTCGTAATAAATACCGGTTTCCTCGAAAAACGCTCGCTTCGAAGTTTGGTTTCTCAATGCGCGACTGTTGTAAAAGTTACTTTTCTAAATAGATTTGTTTCATGCATTCGTGTTTCTCTTTATATTTTTATCATCAGCGGCTCGCATACTACACTTTCTTTTCTTTTTGTCGCGACGGCCTCTATGATTTCTTGACCTGATTCTGACACTATTAAGTTTAGGATTTCTCGATTTCTCGGATCAGCACGGTGGAATCTCGCTCGTTACAAAACGTCGCAACGGTATTCCATTTATCGAAGGTATCTTGTGATTGTTTTTCTCATTTCCACCCGGACACAAAATGTTTGACAACTTAACTGTAACCAGGACCAAAAATCTGTCCTGAATTGTCCATATGTGGACACGCGCTTGTTTTAATTTCCCGAAGGTGTTATGCGCCGTTTTAACCTTTACTTAGTCAGGCGCATCATCGTTCTCAGGCGCATATAAGAGTTTACGACACAGTGAGCGATATCAACGATCCCGGCCATCTAGCTATAAACACGGTGTTTATTAAATCATCATACGCGGGAAATGTTTAAACGTGATCATCCAACGTAAAAAGCTGAAAAGAACCGAGTTCCGGGTTAGTGGGTTCTGCCTCCGTTTATGTTTTACCTAAAACAGCCGTATTTCAGCGACGCTGCTGATAACAAAAACTCTTGCAGCGTCGATCCAAGAATGGCCCTACTAGTGTACAGTTGTCAACGTGGATTCTGATATCAATATTCCAGTTGGTGATCTTAGTGATATCACTAAAACGCGCAGATGAAATTCCCGAACACTTATTTCTGTCAGACACTGAATCTCAATCCACCTCCCGATGTATTGATTCTAAGTTTCCCGTTCGTTAGTAGCTGAGAAATGAGTAAATAAGTAAAATGCAGCAAGCGATGTAGAATATTCCGAGGATGCATTAGTAACGAATCCTGATTGGTTTGACGCTTTGGACGTTAGCGATGGCATAACGACAAATAAAGATAACGTTGCTTTGAAATCGACGAAAATCTACGCAAAACTTGTTAGTAACATTAAAACCGATAGTAGGCGTCGACCACATAACATTTTTATTGTAATTTATGTTGAGATCACATGTCATCGAATCGCGTCACTTTTCAGGGCGTAGTCGATGACGTGTTTGTATCTAGGCGCAAAATCATCATAAAGTACCGACGTGGTGTTTAATCCGATAATCAAATGTCCACCCATGCTACCCGTCATCCTGTCGCCAGATTTTTCAGTGCGTAGTCGGTAACATGCTTGTAACTCGGGACTTAATCGTACAGCTATGTCAGCGTGGTATCGACTCAATTGCCTGTCCATGTTGTGAATACCCTGTATGTAAACTCCGGATGTATTTAACGCGTAATCTTTGACCGGCTTGTAACGCACAGCTTGATAATCTTTGAGGGGTTCCTTTTCCCGGTAGATTTCAAGTATCTTTCTGTTTTACATATGTAGGTTTTCATCCGCGGTGATTTTAGTCTTTTCAACTTTAAATTTTTCTTTCGCTTCATGTATGATGACTCGAAATCCATCTGGGACATTCACCGTAATAGGTTTTTACTCGGGATAGTTTTCCGATGCTACGTTTCGGTGTGCAGAAATACTGCAGTGAACGACACCAAATCCGAGCAAAGACAACTGTTGCCATGATTTAAAATACTCCTTCCTGACATGTTAAGATCACCAGTCATCGTTCCACTGGACAGCAAAATTCTTTTTATTGAAATGACTCAGCGTCGCATGTTTCTTCTGCACTGTCCGACGAGGACGCGTTATTGATTCGTTGTCCACTAATGTTAAGTTCGCCGGTGATGGTATATCCGATGTTATCAACTTTGTTTCTGACATCCCCGATGGATTCGATAATGCTTTTTCCAAACGCACATTATCTCATGTTATGTGTAAGAATAAATAAACTTCAAAACTTTTACAATCATTAACACACAACTCCTGGCCTTTCAAATGTTAACATCTCCTGTTTGGTTCACGATGGGGTGTTTTTTTATCGAATATTAATATAATCAATTTTGGCTCCGAGTAAGTGACTAAACAACGACAATGGTGTTTTATTGCCTGATTATCATTATATGATCATAGAGCCCACATGTCTCGGTAAGACTAACTTGCTCATGAATATGCTGAAGAGCAAAGGATTAAAATACGACACCGTATATATGTTCGACCCTGTTTAGGATAAACACAGAACGTTATTGGATTTAAACTAAACGCTTAAATCCGTGGAAGGAAAATACCCTGCGACTATCGAGCGTGATAAGGATGCAATTACAATAAACGAACCCGACGAAATTATTCCGGTGGAACATTTCAAAGGCGATCATGATATCGTGGTGGTGTTTGTGGATATAAAAACTGATAGTCAAAATCTGAATAAGGTCAGCGAGAACTTGTCACTTTTGAGGAAACAAAATGCAACTTGGTTTATCCCGCTCTGTCGTATTACGACGTTCTAAATACACCGGTTTTTGTACTCTTTTCCTACCTGGAAAATCGCGTTGGGTTCACGACAACGCAAGACCACTGTAGGTCCATCACTGTTGCATAATTTAAACGAGTTATCACAAAGCGACGCCTATTGTACATGATTTTCTCGTGTGTCATGAGGACGCAAAATAAATCTCGGAAATGTACCGATGTGGTTTTGACGGAATTTATATCCGAACGACTCATGATTAGTATGGTGTTATCCAACGTAATAGTATATTCCATAATGCCGTGTGTCAGAGTAAATTCACCCGGAGACCAAACCGAGCTGATAAATAAATCTTTTGAACAACAGCAGGCGATTAAGCAGCACATAATCGCAGAGCATATTGGTGTAAATAGTTTCAAAGCGATATTGTCATACCGCTGTGACAGAAGCGACTCAGAAATCCAGTGATGTTGCTACGGCAAATGATTTAAAGAAAGATGATGCGTTGGTGGCAATAGCTGCTGAACAACAAATTAAGCTTGAGTTATTAAGGGGCTGCACCACCACAATACGGTAATTTCGCGGATGTCTTTAGTGATGGTGACGCTGAACGTGCTTCCATACGAGTCTTGTTTGATGAGCTCCCGGTGCATCTACAAAAGCGACGAGAAATAGCCACAAGCAAGACAGAATATCGAGACAACTGAAAAAGATATATCAATGTAATTTTGAAGATTAGAGTTGAGAAAATGTTAGCCAAAAAGAAGAAAACGGCTAACGAAATATCCTATCTACAAAGACAAAGAATCAGTAAACGAAGTCTTCAACGAAGTAACAGCAAAAGCAAAAGTGGATTCACGTTGAAAGGGTATGCTTCGAGAATTACAAACACTTAAGAAGCAACCAACCAAGAACAAAATGCTACAGCCGCTCCAGAGAGGTCGAACTCGTTTGCGGGGCTGGTGTTGGATCCATCATTGCTAAATGACCATAACAAAAAGGGGATCAAATACTATAAATCACCATAAGAGATGGTCTAACTATTAAAATTAGTCTCCGCAATAAGCTAGCCGGAAGCACCAGAGTGGAAACTGATAACGAAATCGTCGAAATTCTAGATTTTTAAGATGCATCGGGAGCGCTGTCGCACGAGGATTATAGTGGACTTCATCACGATTTAGTCGACTAAGCTCGTCATGAGCCGGTAAGGATTTATCCACACATGGTTATATACCAACAATATCGGAATTCACCACCTCATTGTTATTTGACTCGAAATCAGCTTAGGGCACCAGCAATAATTTTACGGTTCGTAATGCCACACCGATTCCGCTACAAGACGAGGCCGAATATGAGATCGCACGTATCACCGCGGAAATCTGGAACGTGTTCCATATCGTGACCGCGCAAAATATCTTTTTCGATACAGCCCCGTTGATGTTGACGCCGGCATAATCACTATAGCCCTTGGGGCTTATAACGGAAACTACATCGCTGTGAAAATTTAGCGGCTGATCTCCGTCAACAATCACGATCTTTCGAGGTTACCCTGTGAACGTCGACAACACGATCTGGTCGATTCATGGCTTTACGTAACGTCAAACAATTTCTGACGCGGTTACGGGGGGAGATGCTCCGGTGGACATCAGCAACGCCAATAGTTTACTTATCTGCTGATCGATTACCGAAGGATCTTACAATACCCGTGGTTGTTTCAGCAGCGGGATTTGTTGTTTTTCTCCCAAGACATCATGTAGTGCGTTAATGACCATACAACCCTCTCCACCGATTTATTATCTGGGCAATAATTCCCGAAGTATCCTCGCTGTAATCATATCAATCACAGATTAACGCGGACAACTTGTGAATTTTAATAACGAGATATTCACATTTCATCTTCACCTTAAACAAATTTAGTTTGTGCAACAAAGTGCAAGCTTTGGGCAGCCATGTGTCTAAAAGGCGCAGTGTAGTATATAACGATTGACCAAAAAAAAATTAACTCCAAAAAATCATTGCAGGTTTTCTTTTCTTCGGAAATCACGTCCAAGATTAGGCAGACATCGGCTCCAATCGCTTTTAAAGCGTCAAAATCAACCCTACTGCTGTTGCATCATCAGCTGGGAAAAAGAATGACATCAGTGATGATCGGAACCGGATTAGCACATATGTGTTAACTTTTTACGTGCCCACACAGTATAACATTGCTATCACAGTACATTCTGGATTATTTCAAACTCTTTCAAGAGGATCCATTCGATGAGTCCACGACAAAATACGAATAGATCGAGTACTTCGACAGGGATTCTCATGAAATGACAAACAGGATCTGCGGGTTTCTTAAACCCGAGAAGATGTTTCTTTTTATAGCTGCATAAAGGTTTATTGAGATCCGTGTAAAACTTGAGACAGAAACTGTACCACTAGCAAATTTTGTTACACCAAATAAAGCCATAGCGTTGGTCAACAACGGATGGAGTCTATTTGAACCCGCGACGTACAAGCTCTAGACAAAAATCGTGGAGGAAATCAAAGAACTCTCGGTGATTAGTATAATTAAACATCTTGTAATGTTTAATCGTAGCACCGCCACCAATATGTGGTGGTTCCAAGACCGAGCCAGTAGCGCCTCTGTCGCCAGCGAAATTATGCAGCCGCAGTCATATCCGGTGTTTCCTGTTGCTGATGATGATATCGCTACACACATCGACTTGAGAATTACTGCTATATGCGCCCTTGTTTGTAATTCAATCAGAATTGTGTTTACTAGGTACAGAAACGCTGCTTACAACGACAGATTATCCACAACATGGGCTATGTCTGTGGGTGGACATAAAATTTGTTTGTTCCTCCCGTTGAGTTCTATCTTCTGATTTTGCTATGACCTCCATGCGGTCGTTCGAGGAGTGAAACACACGATCAAGCTAAAACAATAGAGTGATTATTGGAGAATTATCTTTATTCAGCACATGGTGCCGCGGCTAAGCAGTTTGTTTTGCAGGGTTTTCACTCTGGATACTAAATATCAGAACGTCGTTGGCGCTCGCAAATGAACTCAAGAATCTCCTGTCGCGGTTTTCGAAGCGGATGTATTTTAATCAACAGTAAGGATTTAGAAGGATCCTCTTTTCGTATGATAAGCCTAGTATCACGTGGAGGATAACGGCAACAGCAGGGACGGAGCGACCACATCATTTGTTCTTAGTCGTTAAAAAACAGCGTTGGGTAACAATCAGAACTGAAATAATTTGATTTTCCACCATTTACATTTATCGTGGATCCACGTAACGGAGCTCAGGATGTTGGAAATCAATGGACAGTGGTTCCAGAGGCTAGTGTAACATGACAGAGGGTGATACGCATTGCTGAACTCTGATATGTCGGGTAGGGTGAACGTGATACCCAGAACCATCATCACGTTGACCAAAGACTAGGGTAATGGTGGAAACTCCGTTTCTGGTCATATAATTATGGGTGCTTCTCGTGCTGAGGTTAGCAGTATACATGCCAACAACAACAATCATCTTGGTAACCAACAATTAGCGTGGATGAATTACACATGCCAGAAAGAAAATGCTTTCTTTGTCGGAGAGTTACCAGTAACGGGGTGAAAGATATTCACGCTGATGATCTTGTGGACATCAACACCTTTTCAAAGGACAACGGCGGATGAAAATATATGCTAATGATGCTACCAGACGTATAAATTAGTAGCTTTAACGTCTTCTGTGGGCATGAAAATATTTGATGATAATTTAGTGGCGATCCATAGTAAGCGGATAATGATCAAATTTGATTGATCCACCTACTGCGGATTTACCGTGCTGTAGTTTTCTAAGTTGATGATGTACGAATTTAGTGCGGTTTTATTAAATAACAGCACGGCAGAAGAGAAAAGTTAGAGTTTAAAAATACGGATAGTCTCTGTTACAAAGTCTAGAGGAAAACGTGTGCGCAAGAGTTATTTGAATTCTCGGATTGTCCGCAAAATAGTGAATACTATGATCCAGTTAATAATAAGGTTATTGGAAAATCAAAGACGTCGTCGGTACCCATTTCGGAATTTGTCACACTCCATGATAAGATGTAATCTTGCCGATGAATGCATAAAAAGAGAATCAAAAATATCGTCAAGAAACGAGTAACGCACGATGATTACTTAACAGCGATACAGGGTGGGTTATATAGAAACTACATGAACACAGTGAGATCAATAAATCACACAGCGTATACATATGAGTTCAATTGGGTTGAGTTATGACGATAAACTTTACGTGCTTGATGACGAAATTACTACACATTAGCATTGCCATGTTGGTGTTGCCGGAGAGAAAGTAACAGATGTTAATTTACTTTCAAACTTAGGAAACTTGCATCAACTGAATCAAGAAATAATTTCAATATCCTTAAGCTGCTATTGTTGACAATGTCTTTGTCTATCTCGCTTTTATCTGCTCGTGTACAAGAGAGGTTTATACAGGCATTAAAACGTTTGCTTTGTTTGTATCTATGTATTTAATAAAATCGCATTTCATCTATTCATCCGACCTTCTATTCTTTAACGTCATGCCATTTTTATGCGAGTCCTTCTCACAATACGATCTTTGAAAGGTGGTTCAACATTGTGTAACGTCTGTCACCTTATGAACTGAGCAGATTCATGAAAGCTTAATATATAATGCTGTAATAAATTTGAAGTATGCGCACTTGATTATAACGCCCGGTTTAAAGGAATTCTTTGATTTTTGTGATTATAGGATTGATTATGGAAACTCGTTCCTGTGGAAATATTCCTTAGTCCGAAATAATTAGCCAATTAATAGGAGCAAAGGTCATGGAGTGAAGTGTTAGTGGGTTTCCATGATGTCATGGTTTACTTTTGGTGAATTCGGGTCAGAGCTGCATGAGTGTCCCTGTGGTTCAAAAGACCCTGTTATAAGTTAGTGGTGTACATGGGTTGTATGACTCCAGGTGCAGTATTTATGATTGGAGACTGGAAATTACACAATGGAATAAATAAGAAAGGATTTTTTAAAATATTTTTTTAATTTTTTTATACAATTTTACAGGCGAAATGTGGCTCAAAACCATGATTTGACTGGCCTAAGGTGGCTTACTAAAAGTAGTTCTCTGTGTTAGGGGACAGTTGTATAGTTTTACGGCGTGATATGCTGACGGTACGGAAAGTTGATAGTAGTGAATGGGGGAGATATACTGACAATGGGATTTCTATGTTAAACAGCGTCGCGGCCATATCCGAAAAAAATTTTCTACGGACAATGGGACTTCCATGTTAAAAGGTGCTGTGATCCTATACCTACAATAAAAGGAATGGGGTAATATATGGACAAGGGGAAATTTAACATAGGAATGTATAATGACAATGTATTGGGCCTTTCAACGGATAATATGAATTGGAGAGGGGTGACGTCATTGTACTGGATACTTAGGAAAAAATGACAACAATGTTGCAAGGGGCTGACCTCAATCGGGCGGAACAGTGTTGCAAGGAGCTGTCCTAAATACGCATTACTCTAGGGACAATAGAGACATAGACATAGAGACAGAGACAAAGAGACGTGGTTAGAGACATAGAGACATAGACATACATAGATTTATCGACATAAATCTGTCAAATTAGGCAAGAGAGAACAAGGATTTTTTCGAGACAGGTGAATGGCCCTGAAAAGGGCCTTTGGGTTTTCTTCTTCTTCTACTGTCTTTTTTTTTCCACCAGTTATTTATCTTCTTCACTACATCTATCTTCTTCTTCTTCGTCTTCTTCTACTACTACTTCTCCTTCTTCTTCTTTTCTTCTTCTTCTTCTTCTTCTTCTTCTTCTTCTTCTTCTTCTTCTTCTTCTTCTTCTTCTCCTTCTTCTTCTTCTTCTTCTCCTCATCTTTTTCTTCCTCCTCATTCTCCTCCTCTGACAAGCATCTCTTCCACCATCCATATGGTATCCACTACCTCTTGCTGTATCTGCATGTTATCAGTGTAGTTCTTTGCCATCTTTTTTTATTCAGTGTTGAATGGCGCGATTGACGAACGCTATGTCCGCAAACACGGACGTGAAGAAAAACATCCCTCACAGCAACTACCCATATCACATACCTAACAATTCACAGCGATTAGAGTTCTAACCTAAAATAAATGTTTATATAAACCAACACACTTATATCAGCAAAAGCACTATACTCTCTCTCAATACACAGTGGAGAAGGAATTTTTTTTTATTTACAAAAACACACCATCGCCTAAAATCATAAACGTCAAATGAGTTAATGTTTATAGTCACACAACTCCACTTTCACATAAAACAAACACTTATGGAGTAAGGACATGGGTTTCTTTGAGGGAAAAAAGACACACACACACACACACACACACACACACACACACACACGTACGCACACACACTTTTACGTCAGAAAAGGAGTTAGTGTTTATAGTCACACTACTCCACATTCACACAAAACAAACACTCATGAGTGAATTGACATGTGTTTTTGTTAAGGGAAAAAAGACACTCATTCTCACACTACCAACAAAGACAAATATATGATTAGCAAATTGATCAGTCTCTCTTTCCTACAGATCTGGTTGGCCGTGAGAACGCTGTTTTTTAAAACTCAAAATGCATCTTTCAATGATGACATCTCCCATGTCTGGCCTCCCACACCACATACCCTATCCCAATCATGCTCCCAGTTGACTGTTGTTCTTGGGAGTGGGGAGAAAGCTTGAATGGCTTAACCATCCCATTCCTCAGTTTGATGGATAGTGAAGAATTATTCTTGCCTCCTTCTTCTATTCTACACCCGTGGATGTTGTGGTCTCTGCGGTTCCCATTCTCGTCGCTGCATCTCCAATTCATCGTCTAGGTTTTCTATCTAGGTGCTTGACGTAGTTGTTGTTGTGGTGGTGGTGGTGGCAGTGTCCTCACTGTAGGTTTGACCTCACAGGTCTGTCTCATGATGAGGCGAGACCGGATCCTTTCTTTCTTTTCCTTCTCCTCTTCTTTCTTCGTTTTTTCCTCCTCTTCAGTCCTGGCTTCCTCTGCAATAGCCGCCACGGCTAGCTCGTCCAGAAGGCGCCATGCATAGTCCAGGTGCATCTAGAGTTCTAGCAGTTTAGCGATCCTACTCCTTTTGTTGAAGTTGATTCGTCAACGATGGGTAGCCAGACTGAACTCTAAATGCACCTTTCAATGATAACATATCCCAGGTATTATATGTCTGAAGCACGGACGTGGAGGAAAACTAATCGTTACGCAAAAAACTAACAATGCCCACACCACAACCAAAACACGGAACGTTTGGACCTCAAAGAAACACCCACATTCACTTTTTCCTACAAACATTCTTTATTACCAGCCAATCATTCAACCCTAAAACAAATACACACACACTATCTTTCAAGCCACACAAACGAATTGTTTATAGACACACGTCTATTTTGTAACCTACCAACACACATACACAGACAAATTTTGGCAATAGAGTAGTATGTCTTTTCTAGATTTTTGGGGTAGCCATGAAAAGGGCTGTTTTGTTGGTTAAGAGTTCTGGAAATCTCTCTTATCGCCTGGGATTACGACCCCCGTCTGGCTGGAGGCTATCCTATGGGATACGGCCTGCTTCTTCGGAAGGTGAAGGAGAACTCCTTAGTGTCTACACGACAGTCGACAAAGCTTATTTATTGCTCCTGTTGTTGTTGTTGTTGTTGTTCTTGCTGTTGCTGCTGCAGCTGATGTTACTGCTTCTGAAGTCATTACTTATCGGTCCACTCTTCTTGCTCCTTTTTATTTCTTCTCTGAATACCTCTTCTATCAGGTCTTGTGCCACTTTCAACATCCTGACATTTCCTATCTCTTCGGGCTTTGGCATCAGGTTTCGCTTGACACGATCTAAATGGAGGTGGGCTTCATACAGTTTAGCCAGTTTTCATTCGGTTTAGCTAGATTTTAAGCATCTTTACGAGTTGACGAGTCACCAATGAATGGCCAGACTGGAGACCGTCGTGCTTGTTATGTCTCAAGTGCGGACCCGATAGAAAACACCCATACGGTTTTTGGTAGGAATGCTATAGCTCATCTCATGTAGAGGGATAGCATGAAGTGAAAGAGCATACACAGTGATAAATCTTTTTAAAACAAATCAGAAACAATCATTTTTTATAACATTTTTATTCAACCAACAAACAACCGAAAAATAATACAACATTAATACATCTTTACCAAATAAAACATTTTTGACAAGGATGACAACGTTGTGAAGTCAAATTTGACTTCCACTGATGGAGGTCATTTCACCATTGATGTACACTACGTTTCCTAACTAAAGACAAGAGATATCCATAATGGTCACAAAACCATCTATTTACTTTTTCATCGTTTCTAAAGAGTCACGATCTAAATAAGTCACTAATTGTTCAAAGGTATATCAAAGACTGCATTGTTGAAGAAAGTACACACAATATTGTCCCCACTTCATGGAATCTGTCCCTTGTAATTTCACATTATTGAATCGTGTCGTCTGGGCATTTCGTCTCATAAAGTCGATGATGTCGTCTAAAAAAGGAGTTAATGCATACGATTCAAAATTATCCAAACAGGTATCGTGGTCAATGTAGACTGGTACCCTGTTAGGGATTCGATGCGACTGACCTCCAGAACAGTCATTCGAGGAGAGCAATGATCACGCAAGTCTTTATACCACAGAGGCAACACTGCTTCTTCCGAGATGATACCCAAAGCGTCATCCAGATACTCGTCCAATTTTTCTTCTTGTCTCATCATCATACATTGATCGTTTTGACATCCATAGCAATGTTTCTTGGTCAACCCTGTAATTGTTTCTGCTAGTTGTTTGGCAGAACAGGAGACTAAATGTTGTTCTTGTTCAGGCCGTCTGGACATTACCATCACCTAATTTTCTTTGTATTTTGATTCTGCTTCCAAGAAATCCTTCCGTCCCACTTCCAAAGAGTCTTCACCCTTCAAAGAGGCAAAAGTGACTTCCATAACTTCTAATAGTCTAGAATGACTTTATTCAAACTGTGTGACTTCTAGAGTGTTGCCGAATTTGGCATACAAGATGTCGTTCACCATCTCGGTTAGAGCTTCTGCAAACTGAAGTTCCGCACGCAGTTGACCAGATTTTATAGGGTGGAAATGTCCCTCTTCGCTGCCTTTGACTGAGTGAAATTAAAAACCCACAAAGCTTAGTCTCCTGCATATTCGTTGAACGAAATGTCGTGGCTGGTGCTGGTATCTTCCTGTCCCATGACTTCGTACAAGGACAAGTACGATCTCAAGTAATTCTTCTCGGTAAACTTAGGTTCGAAGGGTCTGGTACACAAGGTTTTGCCATCGCGACTAACTTCGATCGTGGACACTATGTACAGCTTAAACTCGAAAGGATTGGCAGTGACAGCTCCGTTTAGGGCTTCGTTGCTGACGATACCAATGATTAAACGTTTGGGTAACTGTTCTTGGAACAGATGATCTTCTATCTTGGATCGGAGTCCTGCGGCATTGGTGAAGGTTGTCACTTCCACCAATTGTATTGGATACTTGGCAGTCGTTCTGCTCAAAGTGTGACTGATGTCGTTTCCTACTTAAGCTAACACTTCAACACGTCGGACGTGCAGTCTGGCTTCTTGGATGATGGTTTTGTATTCGTTCGCATTAGCCATGAAATGGAAAAAAGGTACTGCTGCGATTCAGTCTCAGGCGGATATCCAACCCGTTCAACAAATACTTTTCTTGCAACCAAATGTCCAAATGCAAACGATCCATCCGTTCTAAACTACGTCCTTGCTTGATTTTCTTTTGACGCTCGTTAAAGCCCACATTGGGAGGATCGTCAGCTGCTGTTAGGACTGTGTCGTTAAACTCGTCCTCGCCTGTTGTGCCTGGTTTCCATACGATGCAAGCATCCGGATGCGCGTTCTTGGCATCTTTTCCGTACGTTAAGAGATTTTCGAGGTATGCTTGGTATGGGTAAGTATCGATGCTGCTGATGACTGGGATGTTATTCAAGTCAAATCAACTTCGCTGAGCAAGGAATGCATGGAATTGTTGACGGGAGACACTCTGTCATCGGTTCTCGAAGCGGTTTTGTCCGTTTTGATCACTTTGACTTTCAGGCACGAGTAACTGCTAATCAGATCTGTCTAATCTTCGGGCTGTCCTTTGATTTCAAATTCTATGGGGGCTGAGGTTGCCAAAGAGGAGATGGGATGAAATTCGACCCATTGGGATTCTTGCATCGCCATCATGGTGGGTGGCATGGCAAACAGATCCAATTCGACTTGGCACATTTGCAAGAGTCTCTGTGCCTCAGTTTTCTTTTTAATAGTCTAAAACATCTAATTCTCGGACTTTTCTTCTTTTCTTTGTCTTTCTAGCTCTGTGAGTGTGAATTCCTCTAGAGAGGTATCTTCGTCGTCTCTTTTTGACTTGTCCTTGCTGTGGTGTCAGAGAAGCAGGAATGCCTGAAAATGTCTTTACCAGTTTGAAGCAAGTCATTTTTGCCTACCCTCAAGAAGGCTGTTTTGGGGTTTTGTTTGTCGATGATGACATTTTGGAGAAATTCTTTTTCTTGCGTCAAAGGGCGCCTTTAAAGGCGTGCAATCCTCGTGTCACCATCGGTTTCAAAACGGGAGCCACCGAACGAAACGGCGATTTCAGCGTATCTCCTAAACCATGTCCTCGCTGTCGAGCGACTTCTAGGTACACAGGATACATGATTTACAAGTCGTTAGAGAATCGTTTTCGAAAATGGAGTTTTACTGTGACTTTTCCCAGCTCTCCTTTTATACTAAGGTTTACACTGTCGAAATACGGCTTACTGACGAGTAAATAATGAGGATGTACAAATTAGTGGTGAAATTGATATTTGTTTCCACCTTTCGCGTCACTGGTAGTGGCAGAATCCGCATTAACGGTGCGGATGTGTGTCCCACCACGTTTTACTCCACTACAACAGAGTACACCAATAACCAATTTAATCCTTGGTTCAGTTCTACATGGTAACGAAAAAATTTCGCAAAATTCACATTGTTGATGATGGGTGGCATGAGTGGACCCTTGATCATCTTGCGATCTCCACCCAAAATGTCAAACAATTAAGGACAAAATGCAATGGACAACATGTCAGGCATACGAAATTTATCAGGAGTCGACAAGCTATTGTATGGTACTCGATATCCGAGGCTTTGCCAAACAACGCATTGAATTTGGTAACGATCGTGTCCACCATGTGTTGACCGTTAAAATAATAGCCTGCAGAGATTTTCAACATATAGACGTACCGTTGATTTCGGGGGACACTGATCGTTTCATAGAGGCATCTACAGTTTCGTTTTCATTCAAGTATCGTTCAGAACTTCGACCTCAAAAGTGTTTTGCTTTTCAGTGATGCTTTTGATTTGTGTAAGGTGAATCATTTCGACCAAATCCACTTCCCAATGGGCTTCGTTATCCAATTGGATGGCCTGAGGTAATTTGAAACAACAAAAAGTGTTGTGGGGAAACACATCCATGGAACTGACTCTAGGTAAAGTTAAGTAAAATTGGTTATTCATAATTCCAGAGTTCAGCTGTCCGAGGGGTCGCTAGAGGTCAGATGAGTTATTGTTGTTGTTGTTGTTGTTTTGGTGGTAACTGTTGGGAGGGTGGCTGATGTTGGTATCAAGACTCCCGTTGTTACCGTTAGAATATTTCAGGGAAGGATTGGGGCGAAGGTAACCGATGCAACTGCTCAGTAAAATGATCCACAATCGTGTCTCCTTGTTGCAAACTCAAATTGGCAATGGTAGCACCAATGACACAATACACCACACAGATTTTGCAGAAAAAGACGATTTGTGTTTTAGCGACACGTTCTTCACACCACACACACAAGGGTTGCTTCTGTAGAGAAGAGCTCGGAGAAGGAGTGGTCACTGTTGTGGTTGAGGTTATGTTGAAGGGCATAATGGTTACTTCTTTTTATAGATGATGAATTGTGAGGTGTCGATCCACGAATCAAAAGCGGGAGGATATTCTTTCCAACGTACTTTGACTTCTTTGACACGTCATTTTTTTCCACTTACGGGTTCTTTGATCAAGAAGCTTTCGATGTCGCACACTTATCTTCTTGTGTGGTCACACGTTAAAACTCGGGCAAGTAAAAAGTTCCTTTAAACACCTCCCCGTTCATGTATTCCAATTTATAGACGGCAGGACGACGGCCACGCACTCGTCCAGTGACACGAATCAATTTGGTGGTCTAGTTGGGTAAGCAACCTTCGTCGACAGTGCGTTTAGTTATGCCAATGCGCATCCAATATCCCGTCGTCAAACCTCTACCTTTCTTGGGGACACCCACAGTCAGTGACGTACCAAACAGGCGCTCAAAGACGGTCACTTGGTTGTCGAGAGTCATTTCTTCGGGGGCAAACATGATACTCCGATGGTAAGATTGGTTGTATGTTTTGACCAGGTGCGGTAAGACGTCGATGTACTCGAGAGTGTGTTGATGCGCAAAATATTTCCACAGGCTTCCTTTCAAGTACGTTGAAAATATTCCAAGATGCTGGCTTTGGTTTCTGGATTCTGGATTCTCAGTGATGAAAAAATGATTGTCTCGTTTAGTTAATCTTTTGGAAAACTTGTTTCAGAAATTAGGTGACTTTGTCGGTTTGCAATCGAATAGGGTGACGACTGCTTTGTTTCAACACCAGTTTTAGGGCTCGCACTAACTCAGTACTCTATTTGGAAGTCAATTGCACGACCCAGGCAAATTTGGAAAAGACGTCGATAACACAAAACAAATATTTGTAGCCACGATTGTAGGTGGCCGAATGAGAGACACCGGCTAATCGGTTTGCCATTGATGATCGATGCCCTCCATTCGGATGCGATTTCTGGAAACTTTTCGTCGAATGGGTTTATTTAAGGTGTACGTGGTTTGTTCTTGTAACAATCTTTGCACTTGGGATAAACGGACACTTTCGGATTTTGTCAGCACGATACACTTTCTGAACTCCTCCTTATTACGTTGAATGGGTTGGATCGTAGTAAATGCTGGCTAACGAATTCTCCATCAGGACTATCTCTCTCTTCATTTTGTCACCTACTCTTCACTGATGCTACCCTGGCAGGGGTGAGGTGGTGGTTTGGAAACGGTTTTACGTGTCCGACGTGGCACGGGAGTAGACGTCGAGGGTGGTGGTGGTTATGGTAATGGAATGGATTTGTCTTGCTTTCTTTTAAACTTCTTGTTTCCCTTCTTTCTTTTTCACTTCTGTCGAAAGAGGAGTGGACCTCATCTTTTTAACCCAAGCTTTAAGGTTTTCTCGTTGGGGAGTGGGAGAAGTGATCAACTAAGACACCGCAATCTTACTTGATATGGGAGCCGCTGACCTCGTTTGAAAGAGTTCTCATGTCTCTTCTTCCTCAGACATCCGTGGGGCTGTGTCTCTCCTGGTCACTGCGGGTGGTGGTGGACATTTCATCAGGGTCTTAAAATATTTCAGAGTCGGTTGAGCTGTTTCGTCTAAAGCTTTCTGGTGAAAGAGTTGAAGCTGGTGTAACACTTGACCGTACCGTTTTAATTTTTCCGTTTCTGACAAATCACTGACATCCATCAACGATTGCAATTCGCGTTGTAACTGCGACGTCTCGGTCAAATGAGGATTGGGAGGTAAATGCGGGGTCCGTTGTTCTTGCCAGCGATGTAAATCCACCTATCGTTTGTATGGGAATATAATCAGTTTTCGTCCTTCCATCAGATTCCAAATGTCACGTCAGAGATCTTTTCACCCCAGAGACCCCTTTCATCTTCTTGATCCTTTTTTAACTTTAACCTATCCCTTGTGAAGCAGCTCCCGTCACGAGTCCTGTAATCATTGTTCCCAATACTCCTGTCACCAAGGGTGCAAACAAGAGGTTCATCTTTTTCTTTTGACGGTTCGGTAATTTCTTTTGAACCATTAGGTAAAGAACGTGTCGATGCTTGGTGACGAGACAACGGTATCGTTCCTTTCAAGACATTCAGGCAACATTCTCACATGCTATCGATGACGTCCTTGGAGGAGGTTTGAATGAGTTGTTTTCGCATGGGTGGAGGGGCTTTGGACAGGACGGACAACACGTCCCAATGTTTGGCTAATCGAGGAGGAAGTCTTTTTATTTTCTTTCCTTTGGAGGTAGATAAGGGATGTATTCTGGGTTGTTGGGTGGGGTGTGGGTAACATCTTTGTTCGTTCCGGAGCGCACATAAAGTGCACTAACGTCGATGACTTTGAACACGTACTTGAATCTTATTTTATTTGGAAGTAGTTTTTTTTAAGTAGTTGGCTGGGCATGTGACCAGTCTTCATGACGAACTCCTCCCCTTTGATTGCTCCTCTTTTCTTTGGACGATGGGGAATTCTCTGGGGTAGAAGTCGAT
Source organism: Sinohyriopsis cumingii (assembly GCA_028554795.2). Taxonomy (NCBI): domain Eukaryota; kingdom Metazoa; phylum Mollusca; class Bivalvia; order Unionida; family Unionidae; genus Sinohyriopsis; species Sinohyriopsis cumingii. The sequence goes on along the minus strand of CM068828.1, from coordinate 18,664,308 downwards.
GCTTGGCTAAGCGTTTTGTCGGATGAGGGGAGGTCAAACGACGAGATTGTCCTTTTCTTTTTCCTTTTCCTCTTTGGACACGAGAAAGACAATAGTGGTGGTGTACACTTCTGGCGGGTGACATCGTTTTTGAGTTCAGAAGCACAAAACACTGATAACCATCGTTTGTCCCAGGTCATTGTTATAGTGGTGGCATGCGTCGCCACTGATTGCCTGTCTGTCGTACCATTTTCATGGCAGGCATCACTCGACGCTGAGGGGTTCGCAACGGATTAAATCGGGACAGTTATTGCTTGGATAAATCAAGTAAACTCTGTGACATACCCCATCTCTCTTGGAGATTGCTTTAGGGGAGGGTAATTTGATAGCAGCTTCCGCAGCAGCTAATGAGAAAGGACGCTTGTCAAATTGGGTTTGGCCGGCATGATATTCAACGGAGAAGTGGAAGAATCTGAGGATACTCCAGGTCGCGATTTGGGGATGTAAGGTTTCGTCCTGGCCGAAGTGACTCTCTTGCGGGTTTCAAAATGATTTGCTTTTTGATTTGAGTGTCGATGCGTGGATCTGTCAGTTACGTCTTTGTTTCTGTCGAAAAGCGCTTGGTTTTGATGTGGTATGTGAAGGATGCCTTGAAGTAATTGACGTACTGTCACCGTAAACCATCGTAACTGTAACAAGATAACCTGGTTGGATTTCGGATTCATAACATAACACTTCTGATGGTGATACAAATAAAATGTTTATTGATTAATGGCTCAAATGCCAAAAGAATTATGATTAATACGTGCGTGTATAAGATCCAGATATTGGACAAAAGAAACACAATCCGCAAGAACCTAATAATGTAACATTAATGTGAACACAAGTCAATGACCTTACACATTACAAGTACAAATGTTAATGATTCACGGTAATTTCACACGACGAAAAGAATGATGTTTTTCTCTCAAATAGTAAAAATGGCGTACTTTACTCATATAGTAAAACGATGTATTCACTCAACTAGTGAAAAAATTAGGTACTTTACTCAAAAAGTATAAAGATGAAACTATGGGACAGATATCAAATAAAATATCTTTAGAGTCCCAAAAGACTGGGTAAAACCAACCTCAAAATTAGCTCACAGCTAAAAGATTACATGTATGCAGTTACACAAAACACTCCGTTGCTAGCATACTTGGCTGCCAGTCACACTAGTCAATCAAGAAGTCAGAATTACAGGTAGTCACCGACCGCCAGTCAGTTCCTTGGTCAATCAAGGAATCAGCGCCCACCAATCGATCAGCAACTCCCAATCACCTGCTACTCAACCAGCAACACATTGTTCATTCAGCTGCACGGCCGCATGTCATCGAAGATGACCAGATGAGTTTGAGTTGGGTCAGACACGATCCCGTCGTCTTCGCCATGAATGCCTTCCGCAAAAACAACGGAATCTCTTTGACTTTCTCGCAGGAAACTGTAGTCCGATTGCCACTCTTTGTAACACCACACGATGCGCTGAGGTGGACGATCGATCAAATGATTTTTATGTTCAGTCAAACGTTTGACAAATTAATTTTCCCTGAAATGCTCGGTCCAGCAATTAACATGTTAAAGGGATGGCAAAGATAAAAAGCCTCCCAACTCGCACGATCTAAGTTTTCGTCGATGACTTTGAAAGTGGAGGGAGAGGAATCAGAGACAGCAGAGGTAGTCATATTGCAAGGGATGTCACTTTTGAAACGAACAGAGAAAACACAGGAGTTTTTATACTTTTCACGACATGTTTATTTCAATAAAATTTTAAAATTGAACACGAAAGACAAAAATACATAAAAGCCAAATGGTAAAGTACATCGGTAAAATACACATCAAAACGATCAAAGAGGAATATCAACAAGTCAATGTACAACATTTTTTTGTGTGACGAAGGTGGAATGTCCTAGGGACACTGGGTAATGCTCTTAGAGTCTCTAAATCACTTGGCACAGTCACATAGGGGTCCTCCAGGAATGGCCTTTCGGAGATGTCCATGTCAATGACTGTCATGTCCTGAATGGAATGGTTTTCCTCGGTGTCGGGTTATTCATTTTCTGTCACTGCGGTTAGCACAGGTTTAAAAGTTATTTTTTTAACTGAACGTTTGAAGTCATTATCACGAATCTTTGGCATAGTTTGCCACTTCCTTTATCCAAGCCTCGAAACCAAAACTTTCCAGTCAAGTGCATCTTGCCAGAGAGGACGTAAATCACAAGTTACACACACATGTTCACAAACATCCTAGTGACTAAAAGTTGACGAATCTTTTTTTCCGCAGAGGTAGAGAAGTATCGAGATGAAAGTGCAAGGCTTTTAACAGAATGAGTCTCTCGTGTACATTTAAAGGTACCACCCTCATGTTTTGGTGGTACTGTTTGGTACTGATCGTAGAAATCGGCTGGTAAACGAAATCCCAGAAAGGAAGTCACTAAAACATACACCACATGGTGGCCCAAATTCATTGGACTCAATTCTCGTAAAAAGCGTTGATAATCCTCCACATTCCGAATAATGTCATTAATTTTCTTCCACGGCAATTGTTTTATCACTTCTGATGAATGTCATTGTTGAAGATAATAAATGTACTTTTTGAACAGAAGCGGTTTTGTTTCAGTACCGTACCAACATTGTTTATTCACTAAGTCACATACCAATCGTTGCACAGAAGTTTCTTCTTGAACCAAGATTTTTTCGTGCAAAAGCTTTTGTTAATCTTCTAACTCTTCCGCTGAAATTATGTGTACTATGGACACCTTGTACGTATAATGAGTGGCATCCCAATTTCAAGGAATCTCACATGATTCGTCAAAAACTGACCGTTGGAACACTTTGAAATGAATTAATCATCTAATGTCATTCAAGTAACAGTTATTCCAACATCGGTGTCGTAAAGGATACAATTTTGTTATTTGCGTTTGACGTGTATTTTGAAAAACTCTTGAAAAATGCTTTTTCGTGGCAAACCACTAATGTTCTCTTGTAAAGTATCCATGTAGAGATTACTAAGGTCGTCACACTAAAGGTAGGGAGTGACATTACGGAGACCATCGAGCATGTTCTAGGTAAGCTGAATCTATCTGCTAACACTCGTGAAGTGACACACCACTACTGAAGCACTTGACTTTATCACCTTCGCCCAAGTAGATAAATTCGACTCTGGCTAATTTTTGGGGGTAGGTCCTCCCAGATATTTGTCACCTTCCTTGAAAGGTTTGGAAACGACATTCAAAGTCGCAGTATTCAGGCAAACGCACAGTGAACGAATATCCTTCTTTCACAGGTTCATTTCAATGAGGGCACGGTGAAACCCAGAGTAGTTTGCTCAGGCATGGATGATATCCTTAAGGTGGTAGCCGCATGAGGATAGAAACCAGTAAAAAGTCCACGATAACGAGTGGCATGGCTTTCGTATCCGTCTGGTTTGACACAAACAGCATAAATAACTTGGTATGATTGAAGTAGTCATGGCGAAGTTCCCATGATGTTGTGCTGAATCACTGATGTCACAGCGTACGGTATCCCTGCAATCTCAAGGCTGCAAAGCACAGCACCGCACTCGACTTGAAAATCACCGAACTTGAGTTGTGTCTGTTTCAAAGGATTCATCTTTCTCGCTTGGCAATTGTAATCACAATTAATTATAAGTCTTGAACTGTTTACCATTTTATATGCTGACTAATATCGACGTGTCCGTAAGGTAATGTGAAGTGGATGGGAAGCCGCACTCGCTTCTGTTACACAATTTTATACAGTTTTTCCAAAGGTGGACTAACGATTTGGTGTGAGGCTAAACGTACAATATTGTGAGGCTCGTAGGTGATCACTTTAAAATGTGATCCTCTCCAGACTGCAAGGCTTCTTTCAATATCCCAAAGTTTGCCACTTTGCTGATGCCGTCATTGGGAGTCAATTCTTTCACTTTAGACTCGGTGTGCACTTCTCCTTGTAGGTCCCGGTATTCGTAGCCATAATTGTGAGACCGCCACTAGCAAAACTTAGAATCTTGTCGTCGGGGTGCTTGTCCGTCCAGGTTCCTAAACGGTCTCCTTCGATGTCAGGGTGACGGTGACCCAGGCGATCGATTTAGGTGCAACCGTCCGTATCAAAATACAGCATACGATCTCCTAACAGGTGTAAGGCTTCGTACAATTTTAATCGAACGTGGACTCTCAAGTAGGCTGCAATAATGACATTTCCAAATTCGTCAGCCTGTACAAAGTCCAGAACTTCCTCATAATTGACCACGAAAGACGTCCACGTGTTTCATGTATTTTCTTTTGTCGTGAATCATCTGGAAGTAGCGGAAGGATCAGATAAATACTCCGTCATGGGTAAACACGGTCGTTGTGCCATTTTGCCCCACAAGCACTTCAACATCACTTTGGCAAACGATCGCCGACCATCGTTTTTCTCGATGAGATCTAAAGTGACGACGTCCTGCTCAAAGCATTTCTCTTTGAATTCATTTTGGTCTTCGGGAGTGTGGTACCAGTAAGAATAGCCACTGTCGTCTTGTTTCAGTTTCAAACAGGCATCCACGTAGTCTGAGAAAATGCCTTCCTTAGTCTCATCGCCCTTGTGGTACTGTTCTTTCGTTGGAAATGGTACATTTCGTACACTTCTAACAATTGGTATCCCATTTCCAGAGCTTTGAACAATTCCACGCTGACCCACGTTCCTGTCAAGGCGCGTTCTTCCTGGTTGTGCTGATAAGGTTGGTCTTGGTTGCACGTTTTGGCATAATTACGGCACAAGGGAAACATCAGTTTTCCTTGGCAATGGTGAGGTAAGACGGTATAGTACAAGTGTCCGCGAGAGGCAAGACTTTACATTTAAAAAAGCCTTCGTATTGTTAAATGTTGTACACATCGATATGTTCCGTCAGCAATTGTGTGTGCCCTGCGGGAAAGTGACAACATTTGCACACGTAAGGATACAGTGAGCACACTTCTAAGTATTTTATTTCTTCTCCTTTCTCCTCGTCGGCATCGTACAGCAAACATGTGGTGTTGGTCCGCCCTCCATACAAACTGTGTCGCTGGTTCAGAGGGTCCACCATCTTGTAACTTTCCACGATACCTTCAGATTCGTTATCGGTTTTCAAACGGTGATCGTTCTCGTGTTCCCACCTCCTCCGTTTCGGGCGTGTTGGATCCATTTGTCTTCCTTGTCACAAAGTAATGTAGCCAGCGTAGAGCTTTGACCAAGTATTGATTTTTGACAAAGTTTGTCGCTTGAGGGTGAATGACAGCCACGGTCTTCTCGGGCATGAATCGTTTGCTGTACACTAAGGAACACGCTTTGGCAATGGTGCAGGCTTTTTTCAAAAGGATCGATGCCTCCGTGCTCCATGAACAATTCTCGAAATTTTCTACAGCATCGCCGTAAAATGTACACGTCGGAACGACCATACTTTAACCTTTCTTCCTTAAAGTCGAAGGGGTGAGTGTGGTACCCAGCGTAGAAAGCTTCTCGTTGTTCGGTGCGCATGTTGTCGGGGCTGTAGTGAGCATCAAGCAAATGGGGTTGAACGGCATGTTGATTGGCTTCGGTATTGAAAAAATGCGGAAAAATAACCTTTGGCCATTTCTGGCATTCCAAATGTTTTAGGCATTCGACTCAAAGGCATGGTCAAGTAACTCATCGAATCTTTAAACTGCACTTGTACCACTTGCATGAAAAGGAGTTTGGCTCCGTTCAAAGTGACTTTAGCACGTTCTGTGCATCGTTCCGTATAATATTTGAGAAGAAACTGTCCATCGTACCCCGAGATATTGTGAACCATCACGGTGGCATAGCGATGGCGATGGCCTCTTGACTCCATGTTTCGTTGATAGGATCTAAGATCCATTGGGCAAAATCAGCCAGCGTATTAGGTCATCGAAAGATTTGTTCACGTCCTCCAGGAATCTTGCTTCAGTGAGGGCAATGACTAAAGCTAGGCCCGTGGATGCACTTCTTGCACTCTCAATGAGTCACGCAGAAATTAGGAATGTGAATGCCAGTCTCTCCCATGCATTTGAAATAGAAAAAGATGAAATTGTCTTTCTTCTTGTGGTGGTCTTCTTCTTCCTCATGTTGGGGTAGGTATGTTTAAATGAAGCATTCGTGTTCCAAGTCCATGATTTGGAGACAAATGTTACATCGTTTCTTTACTGGACATATGTGCGCCTTGATACTATTGGTACATATGCCTTGTCTACAAGTCGGGTATAATCTCAGGAGTTGACAAACGCTTTCTGGCTGTAAATCGTGCGTCATGAGATGTTGTTGGTAAGAGGTTGGACTGACAAATGTTCGCTGACAAGCTGTTCAATGCACTCGTTTGTGTCCTTCGCCAATACCGGGTTTAGAGGTCAAACATCTCTTATTTTTCCATGCACAATGCATGTGTTGCTCTGGATTGTTATAATCATAGTCACATTTCTCACAATATTAACTATATCTCAGGAATGCGGTGCTACTGGTAATGACATCGAAATGTTCATCGTGATCATAGGCTTGTATTTATTTTCCGTCTTTGAAATCTTTGCCTCAAAACAACAGAGGTTCGCGCACTTCTTGAGGGTAAACATTCAAGGTGTATCTTGGAGCCAAGACTTCTTGCAATTTTGGCATTTCAGGAATGCCACAGGGTGTCTTTGGACAGGCGAGATTGCTGTAACAGGAGTTCTACTTCTTTTCTTTGTTTGGCTCGGCTCAATTTTTGAATAGTTTGCCAGGCTCTTTTCTAATCTGCCGTGCCGTTCTTATCGGTATATGTTCGTCCCACAGCAATGGCGTAGGCTAAATATATCTTGTCTGGAGTGTTGTTAATTTGGACAATGATGCTCTTGATGCTGAAAATTTCGTCAACCAGTTCGTTCTTCGTGGTCTGGTCCCTTTGGGAAGAGAAACATGGGCCCTGTACAGTGTCGCATTTCCATCAGTGACGTGAAACTTGTCGCTTGACTGCTGAACGTGTTGAATCTTGTCGATGACTTTTGAAGGTGTCAATTCTGAATGTCTGCTAAACTCGATCAAAACGGGGGACTTCAGACTGTCGCGATAAATGGAAAGTGTTAAGCGATCGTCTTCGTTAGCGCGACATTGCCGTTTTAGTGTGATTAACAAATAATCCCACATATCGGTGATGAACACCTCTGTTTTCTCCACCGGTAAGTCTGACTTGAAATCTTTAAATTTCACCGTGTACGTGTAGGCTGCGGTTCAAAATTTTCTAGAGGAGCGTTTAATTGTCTCTCGAATGTGGTAGTAGTTTTGAGGTGTTACTGGTGGTGGTCTTTGGTTTGACGTAGACTCTCTGGGTATGGATTCCGGCACACTCATGTCATATTCAAAATCGCTGGCATGGATCTGAGCCAAAACTTCAGCTACTTTGCGAGGCGATAGGTCACGTTTCTGCCTGTTATTGTCTTCTCCTTTCTTCACGAAATGGTGCGATCGTTTCATCTCGATTGCAAATGGTCAAATGACTATATTTTAAACGTCATGGTCCCCTATATATCAATGTAAGGTGGGTGTCTTTCCTATATAAGGGGTCAGTGTCTTCCCTCAAAATACTCATTTCACTCTCAATCCGACTAGAAAGATGGAAGAGCCAACCCAGATTGCACTTCAAAGCTTTGCGAGGTGTCATAAAGTTTTCTTCAGAGAAGTCGACGGACTTCTCCCCTTCATTTCGAGATAAAAGTCAAGATACTTGCTATATCTGTCAGAAGAAAGCGCATTGGTCTTCTGAATGCCCACAACGTCAAAGACAAGCGTCAAAAAAGACAAAGGTCAAGATACCTGTTATCATTGTCAAGAGAAAGGACATTGGTCTAGACTGCCCTAAGAAAAAGAGAACCGGTCCAAGAAACAAGAGGAGCAAGAGGAGATGGATTCCGAAAATGAAGAAAACCCTGCGGAAAGGATGAAAAGCCCACAGCCACACAGAAAGAGAAGAAAATAATACAAGAAGAAAGTGAGGAAGAAGAAGAGGAGGAAAAACCAGTGACATTAAAGAAATTTAAAAAGCGGAGAGTGAAAGGAAAAGAAGAAGCTAATGAACTTTCTAAAGTGATGTGCTCTGAAATTGAATTGTAAATGTTTACAGAGAATATACCAAAAAGAAAAACGTAGGTGTCTCTTGGTTATGATTTCTATAATCATAATAAGGACATACACTCACACACGTACATCATGGGAATAAAAAGAGATTTGAGTTTTATTTGATTTTGGCAAACGTTGAGTAGTCTCTTTTCGAGATTGGAGGGTGACCCTGAAAAGGACCGTTGAGAGCTTGTTTCTTTGTTGTTGTTTTTATTTTAAAAAATTTCAGGTATGGGAGGTAATGCATTTTAGCTGCCTAATCCCTTTGCCATGGCTATGAGCTACTTGTGGACCTGCTACATCGATGATGTGGTAGAAATCACTAGTGTTGGTATCTCAGGAGTAGTGGGAGTGTTAACGGGATTGAACTGTTTTGCTCGGGAAGGTATTTTTCTCTTGGGTCGTATTAAAGAAGTCCGATACATTTGTTTCAGACTCCTTAATTCTGCCAAAATGTCTAAGAGTACCGTCATCGTTTAACTTTCACTTCCCTCCTTCTCACCTTTACCTAGTTTCTTCTCTGCTTCTTCTTCTTCCTGTCGTTTTCTTCTTGCCTCTTCTTCTTCTCGCTATTGCTGTTCAATGAGAAAGGCTTGTTCTGCTTCTTTCTGCTGTTGCAAACACTTCTCCAATTCTTCTTTCTGAGTCTGTTTAAAGTCCTCGACGTAAGGTAAGTAAGGAGAAAGCGGCGAAGAGACAAAATCCGCTATATCCCAATTAAAATCGTTCTTTTCTGGAAGTAGGACTATGGTTGTTTCAGTAGCCGCTGATATGCCATCACTCCACGGCCGGTGCACCCCAATTCATTGTCTTCGTAGTTTCCGTCATGTTCTAACTCTGTCTCATTGATTCACTGCATACAGACGATAGCGCACCTATATAGGGAATGTGACGTCACAGGTATCTCTCTTCGGATTGGAAGACAAACTCCGCACTCTGTATTTTGTAACGCGTGTTAAGATGGTGAAAGACCTCAATCCGTTTCGATCCGCTCTTCCGCAATAAATAACCGAGGTTCACCTCATTACATTTACCTATTCTCATAACAACATGTGGACTAACGTAGAATCGTCTACCCTCATATCGTCGATGCTGTTCAACCCAGAAGATCCCATGTATGTCAAATCATCATGTACTATTACCCAGATCACCGATACGACCGTCTGGAAACGAAGGATCTATGTGGAGAGACGAGGCTGTCTGAAGCAAGTCTTAATCTATGGTCCAGATGTCAGACGAAGTTTGAGGAAGAGAAGATCCGTGCGATGCACTCTATGTTAACTGAATGGTGTTAACAAAGAAACCAAAGGCATTTTTCAGTGCCACACAACTGTCTCGAAAAGATGCCTATTCTCTCTTGCCTAAAAGTTTTGTAAATCGATTGTAAAATTGTTTGTTTGATAGATATATGTTGATAAATCTATGTATGTCTCTGTCTCTGTCAATGTCTCTAACCCTATCTCTAACCACGTCTCTATGTCTATGTCTCTATTTGTCCCTAGAGTAACGCGTATTCAGGTCAGCCTTTTGCAACCTTGTTGTCATTGTTTCCCGTGACGTCACTACTCTCCAATTTTTATTGACCACAGGCCCTTATACATTGGCACTATACATTCCTATGTTAAATTTCCCGTGTCCATATATTACCCTTCTCCTTTTTTTTTGTTCTTATAGGGCTGCATCATTTTTTAACATCGAAGTCCAATTGTCCGTATATCGCCCACATTCACTACTGTTGACGAAGAGAAACAATGCAGATGTGCGGTTGATAGACAATTGGAAAGTTGCGAGATCTCTGGTCTTGTACTGATTAGAGTAAAATTATTTATAGAATGGACACTTTGGGCTTGCTAATATACAACAGAAGTTATATGGAAGTCTTTGGAATTAGGGGAACTTATGACTTTTAGCAGAATAACACCAGTGTTTGACATCGCTTGGTCAAGTAAAACTCCTGGATTGTCTGTCGGGACTTAAAAAAAAATATCTCCGGGTTACAGTGAAGACCAACTAAAAACAAAAGCAGATACCATACAAGATAGATAGATAGATAGATAGATAGATAGATACCGTGTGTGTGTGTGTGTGTGTGTGTGTGATTTGGATTTTTAACGTAGCTTTAACAATTTTTCAGTCATATCGCAACGATGTCTGCAGTGTGGCAGTTTATAGTGATGCCTAGCACTGGGGCATCATGTCGCAGACATATAGCATGATGTCCCACCCAGTCACATTATCCCGACACCAGGCCGACCTGTCCTAATACTAACCTCGTAATGCTGAGCGCCAAGCGAGCTGTTAGTACCATTTGTGTAAGTGTTTGGTATGACTCGGCCGGGGATCGAACCCACGACCTCCCGCATCCGAGACGGACGCTCTAACCACTAGGCCACCGGATCGGTCGATATATAGATAGATAGATAGACAGACATACAGACAGACAGACATATGGATAAGAACAAAAGACTAGAAGAAGAAAGTAAGAAGAGGAAAAAGATGTGCCAGTGAAGAAATTCAAAAGATGGAAAACGATATAGTGAAAGAAGAAAAATGGACGTTTGGTGATGTGTTGTAAAATTTCATTGTAACTTAAAAATGAGAATATAAGAAAATAAAATGCATCTCTCAGTCTTGATTGCTATATGATGGACCTACACTCACGCACTCGAACATGTGCATCATTAAAGCACCGTGTGTATAAAAGGAATTTAAGTTTTATTTGATTTGGCAAACTTTGAATGGTCACTCTTTCTAAAGAGGTAGGTTGCCCTGAAAAGGACCGTTGTTCCTTTTGTTTAAGAAAACCCATGAGTTGGAGGCAATGAACTTTAACTACCTTATTCATTTGCTATTGTCAAGTCCTACGTCTTCACCTGCTTCTGTCGATGATTTTGTGCTTATCGCTGCTGCTAATGATGATAATGACCTCTCAGGGATAGTCAGCATAGAGAGAGTGATGACTGGGTTGGAATGTTGGGCTCTGGAAGATCTTTTTCTCTTGGGTCGAGTTAAAAAAAGTCTGATACATTTGTCTCAGATACCTTAAATATGTCAAAGTGTCTAGGAGTACACTCACAGTTTGACTTTCACCGAACTTCTCTCATTCGCATGTTCTCTTCCTTTCTCTTCTTCTCGTTTTCTTCTTTCCTCTTCTTGCTGTTACTGTAGAATGACAAAGGCTTGTTCAGCTTCATTCTGCTTTTGTAACAATTTCCCCAATTCTTCTTTCTTTCTGCCCCTGTCTAAAATTCTCTGCTTGAAGTAAGGAATAAGATGGCTGTGAAGGTACTGGTACCGGTATAAATTCTTGCGAAGAGGAGAGGAAATTGAGCAAATCCCAATAAAATTAATTCTCTTCTGGAAGTATCACTGTGGTTGCTTTGGTAGTCGCCATGCCATCACTCCTCATCTCCACCGCAGGCGCACCCAACATCGTCTTCTTAGTTCCAGCTATGTTCCAACTATGTCGCATCGTTTCACTGCGCACAGAAGAAAGCGAACCTACATAGTGTAAATGACGTCATACGCAACTCTCTTTTCATTAGAAGAATTCACAAGAACAACCCGAACAGAGATATTTCATTTTACGTTAAATAATTATATATATATATATATATATATATATATATATATATATATATATATATATATATATATATATATATATATATATATATATATATATATAGTGATAAGTGTAGTTATAAAATGGCAAAAAAGGTACACAGATTCATGCGGAAAGTATTTTCAACGAATTTACGAACATATCCATTTGTGTCATCGTTCCATGAGACAAATGTAGTGTGTGCGTAACGTTACATATAAGATTACATCACTCTTTCGCTTGAATGAATCATATAAATATTTTGTCAAAGGTGCCTAAAATGTTATATGACTTGTCAAACACATATTCGTAGCATACTGATAAATTAATTGCGTTTGCAATTGTCTTGGAATCACAATGACGAGCACTTGGAGAACACTAAAATGAAAAAATGTGAAATATCAACAGAAGATATTGTGCAAGGAAAGCTAAATTCGCTGACGGTAATCAAATCAAATGAGAAAAAATGTATATAGTGTGGCGCCGACAGGGAGCAAATCAGTCAGATAGATATATTAGGATTGATATAAGGATGGTATCCACACCAATAATTTAGGAGAAACGTTTTCAAACGAGATACAACGCTGCAGAAATGGAGCACTGGGAGAAATGCTCAAACGTTATTGCCGAAAAGAATGAAGCAAAAGCATCGCATGTTATGATCTTCCTGTAAGTCAAAGAAAACGTGTTTACTTAGTATTGCATATTTTGTACTTTTGTTTTGCTCGTTGTTTCAATTCTGAGTCAAATATTGCATCAGCTTAATAATCCGATAATTGCAATATCAAGGCAGAACTCAAGCATCAAGTCCCTCTTTTATCATTGTTATGTATATTTCAATTGCATTGTTTGTTTGTTAGTTTGTTGTTTTATTTTATTTTTATGATATACTTAGCGCTATGTAAAGTCGTAATTAGTTGCTGACCTTGTCCAAAATCAAGTTCATTTTCTACCTGACCAATGTATGTTGATTTTTGTATTCTGTAAACAACTGATACATAGACAATATTTTCTCTATGAGTATGGGTTAAATATTAGTATCATTATTAATAGAAGTAAAATATCGTGTTCTAAGTCAAGAACATTGTGTTTATTATGTTCTTTATTATAATTTTAGTAACGGACCCTCTAATTATAACTAAAATTTTAATTTGAAATATTTGGAACCTTCCAGATTGAAATTTTACATTAGGTAATGGTTTGTTTGTTTTGGAAAATGCTAAATGTGACCTGAGGTCAAGTAGAGGATTTTATAACCTTGTTTATCTAGAAATTATTCATTCGTGCTGTAAGATCTGAGCAGAATCAGTTACATTATTGTATTTCATTTGGTATTGTCAGTCTTTTGGAAATAGTGACTTGGATTTATAGCGAAATTCAAATAAAGATATATTCTTGCATTGTATTATGATATTCAACAAAAGAATGTTGGCACATCAGTACGACACAGGCCACCAAAGACAGATCAACACTTCAGCGTTGGTTTTCTTTTGGAGTATCACTAAAGCCTATTCTGGACATTAATCATTGGGAGTTTTGTTACAAATTTTGTGATTATTTGGGATTTATTTCACAATACCAAAGTTATTTTCACACTTTTTGCTTTCTATTCGAGGGAAATAAAATATTTGTTGAATTTTACAAAACGTATTGGCTTTCTCTCGTTACTGTTATTTTATTTAAGACCATGCAGTCGCAATAATCCTATGCTATATGACTTCGTGTCAAACATCATTAAACATATTTGAGGAATAGAAAGGAAATGGACGACATTTTACCAGCTATTACGCACTAGAGTTACACTGACGTATTAAAGCTAAAGTGGATGTAAGAGCGTCTCTCGAAATCTTTTAATATTAGAACTTGCACGCCGTAGTTTTTCATCGAACGGTCCTCCTTTATTAACAATTTGCATATACACAGCAACGACCATAGACCTTATGCGTTACCAAAATATTTAATTGTTATGTGAATTATAAATAAGATCATATAAACTTGTTATATGCTTTTATATCGTCTGAGCTTTGCTTCAATGTAAACTCGTATTAGTTTATACGAGCTTTTATTTGCATTAACTTTATTTTCCCGGATGAAAAACGTAATTATTACTGTAACTATTATTCGCGTTCGCTCATACAAGTAAACGGAAATTTTGCTGAGTTTAACTTACAAAATATAAATGACATCATTGATACTTGATTCATTTGTCTTATTTCTTTTTTTTCATGATATCACAGTTTCTTTCCTTTTCACATTGTCCGAGTTGTACATACATGCGTTGATTCATTAACGTTCGTAGACGGCAAGCCCAACTGCTTTGGGGAATATAGAACATAGAACCACTCACCCACTTACCCTAATTGTTACGTCATGTAGAAGTCTTTCCCTTGTTGTAGGAAGAATTCACCTGATGATGTTTACATCCTATTTAAGATACATTTTTGCATTACTTTATAACTTTATGAAAACAAACAAAAGAATTAAGTTTAATAATATCGTAAAATTAGATAATAAACATAAGGAGTTATGGCCCTGAGAAACATTCATCATGGTTGCAACATTTTAATATTTTGATTGAGGTTCATCTCCTTATCAGATATGTGTAACAGCTATTGACCGAACGAGTGCAGAAATTTTTATTTCACAAACACTATCAAACACCCCAATACCAATACCAAAATATGAAACTAAAATTCAAGCCCATTCATTATTTTTTGTTTACATCTATTAGCGCTATGGAAGTATTCCTCGTCATTCAGTCTCACCATTTAACAAGTTCTTATTCATATTTAGAAGGCGTATAAAAGAATCCGTATAATTTAAAGAAATTATTCAATTCAAGGAAACTATTTTTTATTAACGCCAATTCTGCCACTGCTCCACAAAACGGTTAAATTTCTGCAGTGTACCAAAGAAACAGTAAGTGTTAGCGGCAGTGGGTATGTGCGCGCCGCGTTAATTAGAGTATGTTCGAACTTTCCTGTCTTCCAGTCCGACTGCCACTTTGTTGAGTATTATACAGCAATTCAAACCATGTAAAAGCTCTGATAAGATGTAAAGTCAATTTGTCGCAATTTTCCCATAAACTGTTCGTGACAGAGGGTAAAATTCTACAGGCGATTTAAAAAACTTAATGGGACGAAGCATTCAAAGAATGCCGAAAAACCGTCACACCCACTTGCTATTTGTGCCGCGCTAACAGCCTGGGTTGACCTTAAATAAATAAATGTACTATTTATATATGAGATCATGTTTGCGTGGTCCATTTTCAGTTTGTATATCAATAAACTAGCTTTACAACAATCTTTATGACACAAATGCGCTTTAAAGTATTCATACCGTGGACTACAAAACGCTTTGATTGCGATACTGTCAGTTGTTTCTTTTATGTTAAACATAACAGAGCATTCGGTCAAAGTTGTAGAATATATATTTTATATCCAAATAATGATAAACAAACTGATGCTAATACCGTAAGAAAATTAAACTCCCATTTTTTATAGTTTCCATAAACGACATACCATCACGGGTAAACACTAACAGAAGTCAAGATCGATTAGTAATAAACATTTGTTCACCCTTTTACAAAACATATCTCTTTGGATCTGACAACTTACAAAGTAAATTGATGATGCAATTATTTGCAGGGTGTTGTTATATATCTAATCGATAGAATAACAAGTTGGGTTATTGACTGAATGGTCGTAGCTGATAATTATTTAGCAACCAGACTAAGTGTCAAAATTTCGAACTTGTTCAAATATGACAACACGGACGCTTGTTGCAAGATGAAGTGTTGATATACTTAGCAATATTCTATGTATGTGGGGTGATAGAATCCAAAGGTGGATCTTTACTAGTGGGTCGTCACACCCTAGTCCATATGTTTTGGGTTGGGGGAGCAGAGCAAAATTCCAAATGGTTTACGAAAAGAAAGTAAAAAGTGAGGGTGTATTATAGTCTTCTTTTTTCTAATGCTGAAACTGATAATGGTATCTTTCTTGTGCCAAAACTGACAACGCTGTTTCTCCGTTGCCAAAACTGACAATTCCATTTTGGTATTTACGGAAACTGACAATTCTGTTGTGATATTTACCGAAACTGACTATTCTATTTTTGCACTTACCGAAATGGACAATGTTAGTTTTCTTTTACTGATACTGATAAGGCTACTTTTACAATATTTAAATCACAAAACTTGTTTAAAATAATAATTATAATTATTAAAAAAGCAGAAAAATAAAAGCAAATACTAGTATATACTATTACGACCCTGTCATCTTAAACTAAGTAAGAAATAGAGTGAAAACCAAAATTAAAATATAAAAAAAATCCTAAACATGATTTAGTTCCCTTTAATAGAAAGTGAAAATAGTATGATGAATGAAATCCTAAATAGTCCTAAACGTTATATGATAAGTCCAAAAGTATCGAGTAATCCAAATCAGCTCCAGCAGTAATCCGAATGAAGTTCCCTCCATTGAGCTGATGTACCAATAGTTTTGATGTAGCACAATGATATAAACCAAAATGTCTTTAAATGAATTAACAGTAATTCCAATATAGCAATACACTTCAAATATCTGAGCACTTTTTAATTCCAGATAATAAATGAAATAAATTATCAAATCCTCTCAAATTATCACAGCTAAATTACTCATCTAAGATTGTGGGATTATGCTAGGAATAAAAAGTTGTTGTCAATTATCAATTATATGAAAACTAAGACGCAATAAAATAGCAAAACGAAGATTTAATGAGTATTTCGAAAGCATTGTCAACAAGATCAAGTACTTAAGCAGTTATTCAGTCAGGAATTAGGTCAACCATTTTTTTTTTCAAGAAAACCCACGAAATTAAATGAACTCATCAAAATATTTCTGTAATAAAAGTACGTCTCACTATCTTTGAAACTATGAATGTGTTTACAATAATGACATCATCTTAAAGTGTAAAACTACAACTATAAAGAAAATTAGTTTTTAATGTTATTTATTAAATGACCCTTTTCATCTATATTCATGAAAATTAACACAGATGATATAGATATACATAACAATGCAAATAACGAAAGATGCTGGCAAACTATGCAACCGAGCCTCATGTGGAGAAAGTCAATAGTAACCCAAAAAATCGAGTGCGATAATTTCATGCATACAAAAATGTAAAGATACGTATAGTACAACTAACATAAAACAGTTCGACTTGCTATAAAATAGAAGATTAGACTCAAACTGCTTATATTGCGGAAGTTGCAAGTTACGAAACATCTTTCTGTAGACTATAGCTGCACATTGCGTGACAAAGTATGTTGCATGCCAGACATAAAACTTGAAGCTGTTTTGGTCAGTCACTGGTAACCTTTTACCTGGAAGATACTGTAGTTTCAGTTCATCTTCGGCGTTAAATAACGTAACATGTAGACTCAGTGGAATGTTATGCCAGGACATCCCAGAAAGGTTTTCTGAAACTAGATATTTAAGGACACACAACACAATTATGACGTATCTACTCTATATAAACATTTTCACATTGAATACAAATATAGAGCTGTGCTTGAAGAACATCAGCCGATTGTATAAGTAGGTACCTTACTTTATTATATGCTCAGTTTTGTTTTCTTCGTATACTTTCCATTGTCAGAGTCGTGCAGAATTTTTCCATACTATATGGCTTCCTATTGCACGCCACGTGTTTCCAAAAATAGTATCGTGTATTAGGAACAACTTTGTAAATAAACTATGTATATTCATGTATTAGACGATTTAGTGTTGGTGGATTAGATTTGGTTCTGACTGAACTAAACAAACTGTTTTGTCCGCGTGAAAGAAGAGATGATAAAGATAACAATGTGGACGAGTCCACTGAGTCACAAACTAAACTTTTAAACAAGCAAACAAATGAACGTGACTTTGCAGTGTGAACAACAAATGTGAGCGACGCAGTAATTGAAAATACCTTTCGGATAATTTAAAGAGCTATTTAGGAAAAGTATTCGTAACCTTTCGCAAATAGAATGATTTAGACTATAATCAGTGTTCTCTAATGTCTATAAAATAGCATAGACAAGCATACATAGGCCAATGGCTATCGCTCAAATCAGATGTACATCGCAAGGATTGACTCAGCTATAAAAGAAAACCCATTCCATCACAAGCAGAAAAGCAACATTGAGTTGGTGGTGCTATGTGCGCGTTGATATTGTTACTGTGTATTGATGAATCTAGGGTAGTATATTTATTTTGAAATACAGCATAAATTCAGTGTTGCATTGTTTCTTATGGTGTATTCTATTTATGATTAAGCCTTAGGTAGTAGGACAAAATGAGTATATAATAAAAGGTTACCGTATTTGCATGGGAAAATATGAACACGTCTTTTCGGACTAATACTGCACTCCCAGGTTCGTGCAGTATTCTTCAGATAAACTCGTTCATATTTCCCCATTCAAATGCAGTAACCTATAAGTCTTGTCTTGTTTTACCCGACATACATACTGAGGCAGGTCGCATGGATTCATGCATCGAAGAGAATCTATCAAAATCTGATTAGTTAGACATTCGATCTCTCTAGAGGCTGTTTTCAAAATCACCAAGCTTCGAACTTACTTTCTTCCCAATTTTGTTTAAAATAACGCAACGTTAAACACTCGTTTTATATGCAGATCATTCTATATCAATCATAAGATGGGGAAAGAGCATTAATCTTCTCCTATCAGTTTCTGACTGCGTCGTTTTCGTGTTGCAGATGTGTTGTCGAATCAGCGACCGGCAAACATGATGACCCACGATACTGTTCCATGTTGGTAAAATTCGTTTATTGCAGACCGAACAACGGATGACTTTGTGCCACTGCGCTCAAATCGCCCATTGTTATTGTAGGCGTCTGCGATATCTATCTGTGTTTGCAGATTGTTAGCATAAGCAACCATAAGTGAAATATCAGCAGCTAGGATTGGATTTTCCATAGCTAAGGACTCAATCTTTGTTCTGAATCCAATGTTATCTAGCTGGAGCAGAAGGCCATTTATAAAGCGTGTATACATCAATGTAAACAAATCACCACCTTATCTCACTCCTAGTACATTGGGAACCAGTCCGAATAATACCCATTGAAAAGGACTTCGCTCCGTAAATTCATGTACATATATAAAAATAGCAAATGATTTACCCGTAATTACCGAAGAGAATAATTAAAAATTAGCCCTTTGTGTTAAAGGGTAATTGAATGTCATTTTTGTATAAAGAACATCAGTAAACCATGTGAACACATGTATATATTATTTTGTATTAATTGCAACATCGAAAAAAAAAACTCGCTGTTATGCAGTCTAAAAACCTGTTTGCTAACCATCTTGCTGTGAACTAGGAATGTCAGAATTAATGCCATTGAGCCAAGTGACCACACGTCCATAACTAATTTTCTCAAAAGTTTTGTAGATAACAGACAGTCAAGTAACATGCCTGTAATCGTCGTGGGAGTATCTGGCAAAGCCTTTTGCAATGGAAGCGTCATCACGCACGAAAACCTCATCAATCAAAATTTCTTGAGAAATAGTTTGCACGTTTACCTCTTTTGACATTGATGACTTTCCGAAAATGACCTACATCACATTCGTGTGCTTTATAATTGTTTGTTCACTTCCCCCAATGTATTTTCCATAAATAATGCACAAAATCCTTACGCTACATATGCATTGATCCGAGAGAACAAAGTGATCAGTCATCGTTTTCGTTGGCATGAATGTATAAAGGGAACCAGTTCATATTGTTTAATGGCCATCACTCACTTGATTATTATATCATGAAAACTCGTGGAATATCATATCTTTATAATATCTGAATATATTTAGTTCAGCTACTGCATTAAAATCCTCAGTAAAATACACTTTACCCAGCAGTGAGTAATGATGATACAGATTTTGAATCATCTAGACTTGTACCCGGTAGGGTTAGGGTTACAGTGTTAGGGTTACGGTTTCGGATATAGTTAGAGTTAGGGTTATAGGGTGGTTAAGGGTTAGGGTTAGGGTTATAGTGTGGGTAAGAGTTAGCGTTAGTGTTAGGGTTATAAAGTTGGTAAGGGTAAGGCTTTGGGATAGGGCTATATAGTGTTATGGGTTAGGGTTAGGATCATAGGGTGGGTTAGGGTTACGGTTAGGGTTAATGGGTGCAAATTAAGGATATTCAAAATCTCTGTGATCAGTACTCATATATACAAAATCTATATAGACTTGTAAATCCGGAAATTGAAATTCTGCAACAATACTTATATGACAATTTACATCATTTATGAAGTTCGCGTATCCCACGAGACAGGTTTTGCAAAATACTGCAACACCTCATTTAACACATTGTATCATCGTGCTATTTGTTGGAATATCCATTGCTTCGTACTGCATTAGTAATCGGAACGGACGAAATCGCAAAATGGGAGTATGTGCTGATATATTTTAGGCTCAGTTAAGCACATTACCTTATGACAGTACATAAGGACATACTTAAAAACAACTGACTTTGTGGTCCTGGTCATCTTCATCTTCCAATTAAACGTTTGGTCTATATCCAGGAATAGTCGCACTGTGGTACAGTATTGACATATGTGAAGGAAGGCTCTTTGTACAAGTTTAAAACAGGTTAAAATAACTCACGGTGTGAATGCTAAGATATTGGACCTACTGCGACGATGTAGGCCTTAAAGGTTTCATTGAAAGGCCTCATAAGGTTTGAGCAAATTGAAGATAATTGCACCTCGAGGTCATACTTTCATTTCTTCTTTATTCACCGGGGGCGGGGAGTACATTACAAAGATGAGGATTCTGTTTATTCTCTCAACCCTATGTAATTAAATTTTACTGTTAATCTGCAGTTTACAGTGGCAGTTTATATATATATATATATATATATATATATATATATATATATATATATATATATAACAAGAAGTAATTATATAGAATTCATATATATATATATATATATATATATATATATATATATATATATATATATATATATATATATATATATATATATATATATATATATATATATATATGGCATGGATGATTATGCAATAGCCAGCAAGTATTGTCACTAGTTGTCTGTAATAAGTATGTCATCTCTCCAATTTCATTTTAAATTTCGAATTCCAATACAATAGCAAGAGGCAAATGATTTGAAATTCGAAACAAGGATATCACATACAAAGCATATATGCTACAAAAATATGAGCTTATTTCATTATATAAGAAAAGAAATTATAAGAGTATGAAATATATATTCTATATGTAAACGTAAAGAACACTTCCATACAATACAATCATGAGATGCTTTATTTCGACAGATGTCAAACTGGAAACTATATTTTATTATTATTTAAAACAGTATTCATCCATATATGAAGCGATATTTATAGTACAGATATGATAACTGATTGTATGATACCTCACTGATAAAACATTAGACTCCTTTTGTTGCAATTATAAAAATATAATATATTGAATATAAATAACGTTGCTAACGCTACCAGTAACCAACTCAATTTGTTTGTATTATTACTGCTACAGTACAGTACTAAAATTGCTTTATATATTTGGATATGAAATTAATGTGGTAGCTAAAAAGATTAATACAAATTTTTACATGCATCTTCTACAGATGTGATTGCTTTCTGTTAGAAGAGTAAGACACCCCTCATATAATTTCCTAAAACAATTTGTAAAGTTTTTAAGGATCCTCACAGCTCAGGTTATTGTAGCATCCACCACCACCACCCCCACCACACATAAAGATCTTCATTTGTCTGTGATTTTATCATTATTTTATCCTGTTAAAAATATAAGTTAATATTGTCATGATACAAAAGATATCAGCACAAGAGAACTATGCAATAAAGCAAAATAGATAAATAAAAACAATATACAGTCCTATGTTTAACTTTTCATAGGAAATATAAGAGAAAGAAAAGTTTAATTTAAACCGGCGTTCATAAAAACAATATTGTTAGATGAATTAGTCTGAAACAAAAATTATCAAACAGGTAGGCAATTATAAGGAACAAATGCCTGGATTGTCTTGTTACATTGTTCTTATAGATTTATTTGCCAATCCTTTTGTTTTTTACTTTCAATTGAATAAAACATGAATGAAGACAAGCTTTTCACACAATCAGGCTTTTTGATTTGATATACACTCATCATTTCAAATTCTGAGGAATTAAAACTGTAAATTCTGGATTAGCCAAGACACATTACCTTTTATGTACCACATACATTTGTAAATTCTGACTCAAGAACAGTCAGGTTATATTCCCTAGTGTCTGTGTCAAGAATTAATCCACAAAAACATTCCTTTACTGGATTTGTATTCAATATATACCCTGTACAAACATGCTCACTTTTTGGAGAATTTATTTTGCGGGCAATAAAAAAAGTTGTTTGCACTTGCTATGAACAAAAAACCATGAAAAGGATTATACTGTATTTGCTAATTTGGTATTTCTAATACTTTGACCATCACAAAACTATTATGAACCTGAGACGAAATTTTAAATTTGGCCTCTTAGCCCTAATGTTTGTGACTTGGAACAATGGATAAGGTAAATTCCATAATTTAAATGTCTTAATCACTCAGCAGAGAGAGAGAGAGAGAGAGAGAGAGAGAGAGAGAGAGAGAGAGAGAGAGAGAGAGAGATTCATAAGTAAGTTAGTTTCTTCACAGAATAATAGAAACCACTAGCCAATTTCTGACTGCAGTTGTAAGATATCTGAGCAGAAAGTAGCAGCTGCTTTATAAGCATGCAAGTCATTTTAATGTGAGTTATAGGCACCCAAGTACTATTCCTTAGAGAAGTCACAAGACTGGGTTTTAGAAATTAAACCCACACAAGTACCAGTTTGTTACTTTGTGAAAAATGGGGTCATTATGAGAAAATGGGGACACTAATGTACCTGCTGGTGATGAGTGGTCAGTGAGCAATCAAATTGTTGTTCCTAAGTCATATAGACAGGAAATGCATAGTCTAGCCCATAAAACTCCTTAAGCTGGTAATTTTGGTGTCAATACGACTTATCACAAGATCCTGAATCATTTTTATTTGCCGAAAATTAAAAGTGATGTTTACAAGTACCATAGATCTTGTCAAACTTGTCAAATGGTAGGAAATTCCACTCAGAAGATATCTAAGGCACATATGCAACCTATTCCTGCATTTGACCATTTGACAAGCCATTTAACAGAAAAATGGGAGACTGTCGGTTCTATACCTAATACCAAGTCAAGCAACCAATACTTGTTGACCATAATATATGCATCCTCAATATTTCCATAGTCTATTCTTTTGAAGAATATTAAAGCAAAAACTATTCCAAAAGTTTAGGCAATGTTTTTAACACTTGTTTGCCTCCCCAAATCTATCCAGCAAATTTTATCTTTGATTATTTCCAACAACTTATGCATGAATTAGGCATCCAACAGTTTAACTTTACTATCTGTCACCCTGAAAGTAATGGGGCTAGCTCAAGACTGACCGAAAACACTCTCACCTACCCAGGATACATGTATACCATTATATTGAATCAAGCCTTAAAAAAGACCGTGATCAGTAAAATCCTGCATTGTATAATTATCGAGTAAGATCAGGATAATTTTTTCCCCATATTGGTATTTATCACCAAATGAAAGACCCCATAACTACCCCAAAACAACAAAAGACTGTCCCAAAACACCCTCAACCGCCCAGGATACATGTATTCAATTAAACAGAATAAAACCAAATAAAAAGACAGTGATCTGTAAAATTCTACCCTGTATAATTATCGAGTAAGATCAGTAGAGTTTATTCTTTTGTTGATACTTGATGAAGACTGTCACAAAATACACTCATCGACCCAGGATACATGTATACAATTACAATCACTTAATGAAATATGCAGTTTTGGTGCATTATCTCTCTCTCTCTCTCTTTTTCTTTGATCATAGATAATTCACTAAACTACTTTCATATTGCAAAGAGCAGCACAATTAACAAGTCAGAATCATGCGTCACTACATTCACATTAAAAAAATTCTTTAAAGCTTTTATTTAAATCTTTAATGTGACAAAGAGCAGCTGAATAATTAGAATCTAAGGGTGCTATATTTATATTTTTAAAATTCTGAACGAAATTATTAATTTTAATTGCATTGATGATGGTAAAAATTACAATAAATAAAAGTAAAATCTCCTGTAACATCTTTTGTCTCTGATTAAAGGATGCAAACCAGTTTTAAAGCTAGTGTTTTTGGTGTTTTTTTATAAATACATTCAAATGTTGAAGTTCTGTACATTAACAATGCAAAATTAGTATTGGAAAACAATCGCACATTAAATCTAATACTTCTAATCGCAAGTAAACATTTTGATCATGATGCAAACATGATTATTTGATTATTTCGGTTTTTGCGGCAAAATATGTTCCAAAATGAAGATCGTGATAAGATTAAGATCACCTTTAAGGAATGCTTAATTTTTTTAAATGTCATTTTACCTATAAACTTTTGTATGTGCTATTGATGTTGCTCTGAAATATTTTATTTTCGCGGGAGCTTATGTACAAGGGTATCACAGGAAAAGATAGACGTCTGTGAGGTGCATCAAATTGGGTGACGTACAATACAATCCTTACAACCAGGGTTCGTCTGATGAGAGCTCGTTAAGAAGAGTACGAGGAAATATATCATTGTCATTTCTGATTCTTACTTTGCTAAAATAACTAATGTTTTCAAAGTAATGAGATATATCATTAAGAAGTAGATTTATTAAACGGTGAAGGCAAATACATATGTGCATCAAAACTGGGGTTGAAAAAGATGGACCACCCTGCTGTAGTGTATGCATTTTTGTTTTCGTAAGGTGCAATAAATCACTTAGATCATCGAGAAAGCATATAGTTTTAGAGACGATTTATTGCCAACGTACACCTTAAAAAAGGGACTGAAAGAGTTATCGACACAAAATGAACGCCGTAAAGCTCCGTGGGGAGCATTCATTATTTCTGGTAAAGGAAAAACTTTAGAAATTTAGAGCGCCGTCTGTTTTTATAATGCGATGTTAATCTCTAGTATGCCATTATGAAAACAAATGGCGACACAAGTTGGACAACAAAGACGATACTGATAAAACTTAGTATTTACATTGTTGTAAGGCCAAATCTGTATGAAGACAGCAGTTGGAATGATGTAATTGTAAAGTTTATAAACAGAATATACAAAACTTGTAATAACTGACATAGAGTTTGTCATACGACAAACAACAGAATCAATTCATTAGATGGCAAATCGCAAGATACAATGACGCAGAAGGAACGGAGATCGAATAACTTGCAAGCAACGATTTACAGCTTGCATCAATGAAAAATAGAAAATTCATGACTAGAATAATGAATGTAGCACTTGCAAGCAGTAATTTACAATAATGCAGAAGGAAAGTAGCACTTGAAACTGCCACGTACAATTTGTATCAATGAAAATACAATATACATTGATATAATTATGAAAGTAGCATTTGCAGGCAGCCATTTACAATAATGCGTCAAAGAAGATTAAAAAATACATGCATACAATTATGGCGGTAATCCCCCTCCATAGATAGCAACTATAGTCATAGCAATCAACACTCTAAATCTTATTTTGCCTCAAGATTGAAAACTTTAAAATAATCTCGCCAGGATTGATTCCAATACCACCTCATTGCAAAGACACATTTTAGTCTGTTATATCATCGTCAACGTTATGGCATTGAGAATTATATACAGCCATCTTGAATGCTACGATAACATTTACTGCGGATAAACTTTATGAATAACGGCTCTATATCTTGTTCTTCAAAGAATTTATTAAGGCTATCTACAGCAAATTTGATGCCATCTCCGCCCTTATAAAAGCGGTTTCTTCAACTCATGACCACACCTTCAAATATAATAATTGCATAATAATCAACAATATCATGTTCAACAATTACATTAGAACAGTTTTCAAAATTGGTTTACCAAACGATCTAGGTCTTTCAACCTTATCAACAACCACGGTACTTATCTTGCTAAGACGTGTAGGCAAATCAATACTTTTCATATCATTGTTTCCAGAAATCGAAAGCATACCATACTCTATCTCGGTGACAGTACATAGTTAAGAAAGCTGTTCAGTGCAAGCTAACGGCATTGGAATGGCATTGATCACATTGGAATGAAAAGGTACCTTAGAATTGCATCGATTACATTGGATTGAAAAGGTGGTTTAGAATGGCATTTATCACATTGGAATGAAAAGGTGCATTGGAATGGCATTGATCACATTGGATTGAAAAGGGGCCTTAGAATGGCATTTATCACATTCGAACGAAAAGGTGCATTGGAATGATACTGATCACATTGGAATGAAAATCTGCATTGGAATGACATTTATCACATTGGAAAGAAAAGGTGCATTGGAATGACATTAATTACATAGGAATGTAAAGGTTGCATGGAATGGCATTGATCACATTAGAATGAAAAGGTGCATTGTAATGGCATTGATCACATTTGGAAGAAAAGGTGCCTTAGAATGGCAATTATCACATTGGAATGTAAAGGTGTATTTGAATGGCATTGATCACATTGAAATGAAAAGGTGCATTGGAATGACATTAATCACATTGGAATGAAAATATGCTTTGGAATGGCATTAATTACATTGGAATGTAAAGGTGGCTTGGAATGGCATTGATCACATTCGAATGAAAAGGTGCATTGGAATGGCATTCGTCACATTGAAATGAAAAGGTGCATTGGAATGGCATTGATCACAATGAAATGAAAAGGTGCATTGGAACGACTTTTATAACATTGAAATGAAAAGGTGCATTGGAATGACATTTATCACATTGGAATGAAAAGGTGCACTGGAATGGAATTAATTACATTGGAATGAAAATATGCTTTGGAATGGCATTAATTACATTGGAATGAAAAGGTGGCTTAGAATGACATTGATCACATTGGAAGGAAAAGGTGCATTGGAATGGCATTTATCACATTGAAATGAAAAGGTGCATTGGAATGGCATTTATCACATTGAAATGAAAAGGTACACTGGAATGACACTGATCATATTGAAATGAAAAGTTGCATTGGAATGGCATTTATCACATTGGAATGAGAAGGTGAGTTGGAATGACATTAATCACATTGGAATGAAAAGGTGCATTGGAATGGCATTACTTACATTAGAATGTAAAGGTGGCTTGGAATGGCATTGATCACACTGGAATGAAAAGGTTCATTGTAATGGCATTGATCACATTGGATTGAAAAAGGTGAATTGGAACGGCATTTATCACAATGGGTTGTAAATGTGCAGTAGAATGGCATTGATCACATTCGATTGAAAAGTTGCATTGGAATGGCATTGATCACATTGCAATGAAAAGGTGCATTGGGATGACATATATCACATTGGAATGAAAAGGTGCATTGGAATGGCATTTATCACACTGGAATGAAAAGGTGCATTGGAATGAGATTGATCACATTGAAATGAAAAGGTGCATTGGAATGGTATTTATCACATTGGAATGAAAATATGCATTGGAATGGCATTGATCACATTGAAATGAAAAGGTGCATTGGAATGGCATTTATCACATTCAATGTAAAGGTGCTTTGGAATGGCATTTATCACACTGGAATGAAAAGGTGCATTGGAATGAGATTGATCACATTGAAATGAAAAGGTGCATTGGAATGGCATGTATCACATTGGAACGAAAAGGTGCATTGGAATGACATTATCACATTGAAATGAAAAGGTGCATTGGAATGGCATTTGTCACATTGAAATGAAAAGGTGCATTGGAATGGCATTGATCACGTTGGAATGTAAAGGTGCATTGGAATGGCATTTATCAAATTCAATGAAAATGTGCATCGGAATGGCATTTGTCACTTTGAAATGAAACGTTGCATTGGAATGGCATTGATCACGTTGGAAAGAAAAGGTGCATTGGAATGGCATTTATCACATTGAAATGAAAATTTGCATTGGAATGGCATTTATCACATTGAAATGAAAAGGTGCATTGGAATGGCATTGATCACATTGAAATGAAAGGTTGCATTGGAATGACATTAATCACATTGAAATCAAAAGGTGCATTGGAATGGCATTTATCACATTGGAATGAAAAGATGCATTGGAATGACATTTATCACATTCAAATGAAAAGTTGCATTGGAATGGCATTGATCACATTCAAATGAAAATTTACATTGGAATAGAATTGATCATATTGAAATGAAAAGGTACAATGGAATGACATTGATCACATTGGAATGAAAAGGTGCGTTGGAATGTCATTGATCACATTTGAATGAAACGGTGCATTGGAATGAATTTATCACATTGAAATGAAATGGTGCATTGGTATGGCATTTATTACATTGGAATGAAAAGGTACATTGGAATGACAGTGATCACATTGAAATGAAAAGGTGCATTGGAATGACATTGATCACATTTAAATGAGAAGGTGCGTTGGAATGGCATTTATCACATTGAAATGAAAAGTTGCATTGGAATGGCATTTATGACATTGAAATGAAAAGGTGCATTGGAATGGCATTTATCACATTCAATGAAAAGGTGCTTTGGAATGGCATTGATCACGTTGGAATGTAAAGGTGCATTGGAATGGATTTATCACATTCAATGAATATGTGCATTGGAATGGCATTGATCACATTGGAATGAAAAGGTGCACTGGAATGGCATTGATCATATGGAAATGAAAATGTGTATTGGAATGGCATTTATCACATTGGAATGAAAAGTTGCATTGGAATGGCATTTATCACATTCAAATGAAAACTTACATTGGTATGACATTGATCACATTGAAATGAAAATTTGCATTGCAATGGCATTGATCACATTGAAATGAAAAGGTGCATTGGAATGGCATTTATCACATTAAATGAAAAGGTGCTTTGGAATGGCATTGATCACGTTGGAATGTATAGGTGCATTGAAATGGCATTTATCACATTCAACGAAAATATGCATTGGAATGGCATTGATCACATTGGAATGAAAAGGTGCATTGGAATGGCATTTATCACATTGGAATGAAAAGTTGCATTGGAATTTCATTGATCACATTCCAACGAAAAGTTACATTGGTATGGCATTGATCACATTGAAATGAAAAGGTGCAATGGAATGACATTGATCACATTGGAATGAAAAGGTGCATTGGAATGACATTGATCACATTGGAATGAAAAGGTGCGTTGGAATGACATTTATCACATTGAAATGAAAAGGTGCATTGGGATGGCATTTATCACATTGGAATGAAAAGGTACATTGGAATGACACTGATCACATTGGAATGAAAAGGTGTATTGGAAAGGCATTTATGACATTGAAATGAAACGTTGCATTGGAATGACATTGATTACATTGAAATGAAAAATTGCATTGGAATGGCATTTATCACACTGAAATGAAAAGGTGCATTGGAAAGGCATTTATCACATTGGAATGAAAAGGTGCATTGGGATGAAACTGATCTCATTGGAATTAAAAGGTGCATTGAAATGAGATTGATCACATTGAAATGAAAAGGTGCATTGGAATGACATTTATCACACTGAAATGAAAAGGTGCATTGGAATGGCATTTATCACATTGGAATGAAAAGGTGCATTGGGATGAAACTGATCTCATTGGAATTAAAAGGTGCATTGGAATGAGATTAATCACATTGGAATGAAAAGGGGCATTGGAATGACATTGATCACATTGGAATGAAAAGGTACATTGGAATGACATTGATCACATTGGAATGAAAAGGTGTATTGGAATGACATTTATCACATTGAAATGAAAAGGTGCATTGGGATGGCATTTATCACATTGGAATGAAAAGGTACATTGGAATGACACTGATCACATTGGAATGAAAAGGTGCATTGGAAAGGCATTTGTGACATTGAAATGAAAAGTTGCATTGGAATGACATTGATCACATTGAAATGAAAAATTGCATTGGAATGGCATTTATCACACTGAAACGAAAAGGTGCATTGGAAAGGCATTTATCACATTCGAAGGAAAAGGTGCATTGGGATGAAACTGATCTCATTGGAATTAAAAGGTGCATTGGAATGAGATTGATCACATTGAAATGAAAAGGTGCATTGGACTGGCATTTATCACATTGAAGTGAAAAGGTACATTGGAATGACATTGATCACACTGAAATGAAAAGGTGCATTGGAATGGCATTGATCACATTGGAATGAAAAGGTGCATTGGAATGAGATTGATCACATTGAAATGAAAAGGTGCATTGGACTGGCATTTATCACATTGAAGTGAAAAGGTACATTGGAATGACATTGATCACACTGAAATGAAAAGGTGCATTGGAATGGCATTGATCACATTGGAATGAAAAGGTGCATTGGAATGAGATTGATCACATTGAAATGAAAAGGTGCATTGGAATGGTATTTATCACATTGGAATGAAAATTTGCATTGGAATGGCATTGATCCCATTGAAATGAAAAGGTGCATTGGAATGGCATTGCTCACATTCAGTGAAAAGGTGCATTGGAATGGCATTTATCACATTGAAATGATATGGTGCATTGGAATGGCATTTATCACATTGAAATGAAAAGGTGCATTGGAATGACATTGATTATATTGGAATAAAAAGGTGGATTCGAATGGCATTGATCACATTGGAATGAAAAGGTGCATTGGAATGGCATTGATCAGATTGAAATGAAGAGTTGTATTGGAATGGCATTTATCACATTGAAATGAAACGGTGCATTGGAATGGCATTTATCACATTGGAATGAAATGGTGCATTTGAATGGCATTTATCACATTGAAATGAAACGGTGCATTGGAATGGCATTGATCACATTGAAATGAAAAGGTGCATTGGAATGACATTTATCACATTGGAAGGAAAAGGTACATTTTAATGGCACTTATCACATTGGAATGAAAAGGTGCATTGGAATGGCATTTATCACATGGAAATGAAAAGGTGCATTGGAATGACATTGATCACATTGAAATGAAAAGGTGCATTTAAATGGCGTTTATCACATTGAAATGAAAAGGTGCATTGGAATGGCATTTATCACACTGGAATGAAAAGTTGCATTGAAATGGGATTGATCACATTTGAATTCTTTGTAACAGAATCTCTAGAATACTGACCTATTCTTTTCTTTCAAAGCTGATGGTGGTCGTGGAGCCGTGTAATGGCTTATTTTTTTCTTTTAAATCTGGCGTTCTGGGGGTGGGGGGAGCATTGCACTGGCTTCTGACTCCACTACGATTAGAACTTGGGAATAGCCTTTAGACTGAACCGAGGAGGGAGATAAACACTTAGACACCAAACTCTTGTTCTGCTAAGCACTCGCTTGATAATGATGTTTATCACAATCAGTAGTATTAAACTCAACCGAAAAAGGAAATGAATAGTAAGACACCGAAGTCGTGTTCTGCGAATCATTCGTTGGAAAGCAATATTCATCGCAACTATTCGTATGACATGATGGGTTACTTATACCAGGGGAAAAGACTGCAATGACATAAGAAACAGGTTTAGTCAAAGACTTGAGCTCGACAGGAAGTTTCTAGGCGACAGTGTGTGTGTGTGTGTGTGTGTGTGTGTGTGATTTGGATTTTTAACGTAGCTTTAACAAATGTTCAGTCATATCGCTACGATGTCTGCAGTGTGACAGTTTATAGTGATGTCTAGCATTGGGGCATCATGCAACAGACATCTAGCATGATGTCACATCCAGTCACATTATCCTGACACCAGGCCGACCAGTCCTAACACTAACCTCTTAATGCTGAGCGCCAAGCGAGGCAGCTGTTAGTACCCTTTTTATAAGTCTTTGGTATCACTCGGCCTGGGATCGAACACACGACCTCCTGCATCAGAAGCAGACGCTCTAACCACTAGGCCACCGGTAGCGGTTTGTAGGTCACAGTAAGCAGTGTTTAATTTTTGTTCATCAAAAAACTTTGCATCGTTTAAAATTACTTAATTTCATTACGGAGCAGTTAGTTTGTTTGAGATAATGCCTGCAGATTATACTTTAAATCGGCATGAAATGCATTAATGTCATTCTTTGTAACTAATGAGATTTTAATTGCCTGCGTAGATATAATCTCCTGTCGGAGTGACACAACACTTTTCTCTAAATGACAGCAGTCAGTCTTGATTTCCGCTAGAGAAATGTTTGAGGGATAAGTCACAAGATCTGTTTGCCGTGAGACACGTTGATCTTCTGGATTACAATGTTAAGTTCAATTCACATCAAAGTTCGGTTTCTACTTGATCATAATAGATTCGACATATCAACGATTTCCTTTCAAAATCATGACTAAAGAATGACAATCCCTTGCATATTGAAGTAAACTGCTTACACCATTTCTGTTCTATTTAACTACCAATCAGGTCGATGGAAAGCCATGAAACCCTAGCGCTCAACTAAATAAAACTGACAGATACCATGTTATAGTATCCTTATAATCATGTACGACCTCGAGAACTTTCTCGATACATATGTCTCTTAGTAGATTACCTCATTCCTCACCAATTCTTATAATATAGTTCTGACTGGGAACCTGAGATATGTCATGTCGATATGTTGGGTTTTTACAGCGAAAACACAAATCTTGGGCATCTCTGTCAGAATATGACGTGATAGACATTCTGTCTACTCATGCACTGAAGTTGTGAATATATCGTCAGGATCATCAGCCATTAAATCTGTTTCGTAAAATGCATTTAAACCAAAATACTATATACAACTTGATCACTTTACGGTTCACTATTCAGAATACGTTTTCCCCGAACCAGCCTCAAAGAATTTTCCCTAATTTGCAAGGAGCGTTGTAATGTCCACCTGAACAATCAACCGACGTGGAACAAACTGCGTCACTAGCATGTTGGTTTTTTTTTTACATAAAACGTTTCCAAAATTGACGCTGACATTTTCATAGAAAGCTCAGTATTAAAGAGTTTATTTTAGTAAAGATAACTGAATACATTGTAAGTGTTAATTTATGATCTACAACTATGTTCAAGGTGTGATTTTGTCTTTATGTTTGTTTAGAATAAGACATTTATGAAGTAAAGATATGTATACGAAATCTCAGACATCAGTTTAACAAACACACACCCTCCCACTTTATATACACACAAATATAAATATATTGTAATAAGCCAAAGCAGTCAAATTTCCTGAAAATGTCACTTGTAGCGGTTGTGAGGACAACGTTTAATATCAACCTGGTTGTTCGGTTTTGAAGTTTATTTATTCATTCTTTTCAGATTCTGATGCGTTGACATAAATAATTCACATGCAGTCTATAAGAGGATGAATATGGACAGTAATGAAAAGACATTCTTTAATAGAGGTTGGAATGTACGATATACGTGTTTTGCAGATTAATGTTTGCTTCAGCTTATAAACAAAGCCTGTCAAAATGAATGTTCCAATGTAGATTTTTTTAAATACCCCCAGTACGTTCCAGTGTAGATTTTCTTTAAATACCCCCAATACGTTCCAGTGTATATTTTTTTTAAATACCCCCCAATGCGTTCCATTGTAGGTTTTCTTTAAATGCTCCCAATATGTTCCATTGTAGATTTTCTTTAAATACCCCCAATACGTTCTATTATAGATTTTCTTTAAATACCCCCATTACGTTCCAATGTAGATTTTCTTTAAATACCCCCCAATACGTTCCATTGTAGGTTTTCTTTAAATACCCCCAATATGTTCCATTATAGATTTTCTTTAAATATCCCCCAATACGTTCCATTGTAGATTTTCTTTAAATACCCCCAATACGTTCCAATGTAGATTTTTTAAAAATACCCCCAATACGTTCCAGTGCAGATTTTCTTTAAATACCCCCAATACGTTCCAGTGTATATTTTCTTTAAATACCCCCCAATACGTTCCATTGTAGGTTTTCTTTAAATACTCCCAATATGTTCCATTGTAGATTTTCTTTAAATACCCCCCAATACGTTCCATTGTAGATTTTCTTTAAATACCCCCATTACGTTCCAATGTAGATTTTCTTTAAACACCCCCCAATACGTTCCATTGTAGGTTTTCTTTAAATATCCCCCAATACGTTCCATTGTAGATTTTCTTTAAATACCCCCAATACGTTCCATTGTAGATTTTCTTTAAATACTCCCAATACGTTCCAGTGTAGATTTTCATCTTTAAATGCTCTGAATACGTTCGACAGAAGAAACATTTTTCAGTGCATACCCTTCGATAGATAATTTCACATCCTGTTTATCAGACATCTTTGTCGAGCACACATTTTCATGCATGAAGTGTTTCGTGGTCTGACTACCGTGTGATTAGATTGATATCATTCGAAAACGGAAACCGAGTTCTTTTACACTTTGGTTTTACTATTTATTTTAATTGTCCCGAGGTATTATTAGCTGCATAATCATCTGATAAGTCAGTGTGGCAGTCATTTATATAAAAGTAGATAGAATGGAACATAAATTAGACCACTGTGAGTAATTTTCCTGAAATTGGAAGGACAATTTTTATTTCAACAATTTAATTACGATTGTCAAGATACAGTGTACGAGAGTGTCCTTTGGGATGATTTGTGCTAAGACGTTTTTTACATATATAAAAAAAATACTTTTTTAATCTGTTGTTTGTTTATTTTGTGCTTTTATTTTGTTTTTATTGTGGGTTTTATCGGTTGTGGGGGGGGGGGGGTAAGCGAAATAGTATGTAACACAAGATCATAAGATTTTTAAGTGAATTTATATTGCTACTCCAATTATATGACATTTGTATATGGTGTGCATTTGTTAATATGAACATTTATTAAAAGTTGTTTGATAAGAGTGATGGGTTCGAAACCTGATCGAATTGAGTGTACAGAATTATATTTATTAAAGTAACAAAGAAAATGGTGGGCACCATGTTTAGAATAGTTTGGAAAGTTAGTTGTGGATTGGTGTATAACGGCACAGCAACACAAGTAGGTCATTTAGTGCATAGGCACAGTAGCGGCGTTAGTAAGGTGCGATAGCGCCGAGCCCACAAGCTAGGGGTGGGGGCGTAACTTTTGGAGTTACATATTATAATTAAAGCAGATCATTTAAAAATAAAGTTTAGTTCACAGCACACCTGGATTTTGATAAAGATTGAAGTTTGGAAAGAACAGGAAAGATTGATTTGCTTCTGTCATAGGAATAGTCAGTTTGATTGGCACAGTAAATTGGTCAGAATGCTTACAAAGGAAGCTTTAGTTGAGATACTAAGGTTGAGTAACTCTAGTCTGGTTCCCTGATTCGTATGTTTCCAGCGTTGCACTACGCTATGCGAAGTCAGGTGAACGCCGAAGCCATATCGTCACGTGACGGCCTCATATTGAGCGGTCTAGTTAATCTAACCGCGGTACATTTATTCCTTTAAAGATTCGATCAAAAATTTTGACATGTACATGTAGTTTTATTTAATCATTATTGCTTTACGCAGAGAAGCCACTCCACGCCAGTTTCCCCAGCCGCCCGCCTTCATAGAAGAGATAGTATTTTGGTCTTAATCATTGGTAAACAAAAGCTGTCATTGTCGCCTTAAATCAGTTCTAACGTAAAAGGTATCAAAGGATTGATTGCGAATGGAAGCTTTTAAAAATTACACGATATTGGACCAAATATCGTCACATTCACCCTCACGAGGAAAAGGATTGCTATTTGGATACTAATATTTGGCAATGTCTAAAGTGTCATGTACAACCAGATATCAATATCAACGTAAAATTGACCAAGGTATTTATTGGAACTATCATATTTTAGATGACATGGCGTGAAGTGTGCAATATTTGCAAAAGCATTCGTTACCCTCACCCTGTCGTAAAACGAGGGGTGATATTTTCGTCTTAATCTTTGGCTATATTTAGGCTGTCGTACATCACCTCATATCAATTTCGACGTAAAATTTATCAAGGAATCGATTGAGAAGGAATGTATGGGATGACGCTGTGTAAAATGTACCATAATAACAAAATATCGTTGAGTGTACCCTTTCCTTCATCTCTGCTTGCTTGTAAAAATATTAAGAAAAATAATTATATGATCGAAATGGTGGTTAAGCTTGAACAAAAGATAACGACTGCTATAGTTCAAATCGAAAGTGTTAATAAAGTTCACATTGTGTAACTAACAAACATAATATTAATGGAATAAATGTGCGGCGGTTAGATTAACTAGACCTCTCCATATCAGGCCATTTGTTTCGATCACGTGATAATATGGCGTCGGCATTCACATGATTTCGTAATGTGGAGTGCAACGCAAGGAGCATACGAAGCAGTGAACCAGACTATAGTGACTCTGTCGTAGATTCTAGAATTACACAGGTACAGTGGTGTAGTGCTAAATGAAGAAGTGAGAGAACATAATAAGGAAGTGAGAGAACGAATGTTGCTCAAATGGGGGGAGGCGGGGGAGAATGTTGCGAGCGCAAGGGAACGCGCGCAAAAACGTAAGTGAACACCGTTCCCATACGTTTCCTACAACACTACTACCCTGCAATGGCATAATTTGTTATAATTTTTTCTTTCTTCATGATTTGTGAATTAACGCATCACTACAAGTATATTTTGTATAATCTTTGTTTATATATATATATATTAAGTCTGTCGGGGCTTTTTCTTTACACCGGAAAGTGTCTACTGTGTCATTTGGAGTTAAATTTAAATTTTATTCAAATTATTTTGGATTCTAAAAGATAATTCTTTTTCCTGGAACTGTTTGAGTGCTCATACATAATTCTTGGACAAAGACATTTATTTAAATATTATCCGTAATTCAAACACCGGAATATTGTTTTCTTTAGTTCACAAAGGACTGTACACATCAGCTCTATACTGTCTACAGTATATGTCATTACCTTCCATCTTGGATTTTTCGTCAAGACTCGAATTCCTTCCATCTTGGATTTTTCGTCGGGACTCTAACTTGAATTCATTAGAATTTTTCATTATTAGGACTTCTAAAATCTAATTCGTGGATTATTCTTGGAATTATTTTTGGATTTGTTTCTTAAAACCGTAAGTTCTTATTTTTTTCATTTTTACAGATTTTTTCCAGGGAAATAAATTATTTGTTATATTTTTCAAAGCTTGTTCTTTTCACTCTTCTTTTGTTACTGTTTATTCGAGCGAAAACACGTAACGTAAGAACTGGGGGCTCGTCTGGGATTTTTGAATGTTGGTAGAATATATTAAAAAACGTTGTTTTTTGAAATTTGAATTTCCCTAGTTTTTGAAAACTTTAGTGAAATCGGCAAGCTGTTTCAAAAATGTCATCAAGAGTGGAAACCTTTCTTTCAAGTCCTACCCAGAACCAACTAGACCTTTTCAGAAAAGATAAATTAATTCAACTTGTCAGAAAATATGATCTTTCTGAAGTACAGGCTTCCTTAACGAAACAAGAAATAAAAATGATTGTGGTCCAGTACTTGGTAGAAAAGAATGTTATGGATAAACGTGCTTTGGTTTCGATCAGTAAGTCTGTATCAGACTCTGACATAAAAGTAAAATAGTTAGAATTAAAATACAAAATGGAATTGGAGTTGAGGAAGCTGGAACTTCAGAAAGACAAAGAAGAAAAACAAATGCAAATGCAGTTGCAATTGGAAAAAGAAAACAAAAACACAAACGAATTTGGAAAAAAAAGAGCAAATGCATTTACAATCGGAAGAAAGGGAGAAAAAAGACAAATGCAGTTACAAAAAGAAAAAATACAGTTACAGAAAGAGCAAATGCATTTGCAATTGGAGAAGGAGAAAGAACAATTACAAAAGAAAGAACGAGAGAATGAGAGGGAATAATCAATTTAGAATAAAATAAATTTAGCTGGCAAGCGAAAAGCACGTTCCCACTTCAAATTCAAATTTAAGTTAGATGTTGCAAAGAATATTAGGTTAGTGCCCCCTTTTAGAAAAAAAGAAGTAGACAAATATTTTACTTGTTTTGAAAAAGGTGCTGAAAATTTGAAATGGCAAAGAGTACATTGGACTCAATTATTACAATGTGTACTCACGGGTAAGGCTAGTGATATTTGCAAATCAGTGTCAGTTCAACAAAGTGGTGACTATGATACGTGAAGGGTTTTGAGTTAGACCCTGAAGCGTATCGGCAAAAGTTCAGAAACCATAAAAAGGAAGCTGGACAAACTCATGTAGAATTCGCTAGAGAATAAGAGCAGTTATTTGATAGATGGTGCTTAACCAAGAAAGTTGATCAAGATTATGAAAGTCCCAAATAACTTGTATTATTTGAAGAATTAAAGAACTGTGTCCATAGTGACGTTAAGACTTATCTTGACGAGCATCAAATCGAAACCTTGGAAAATGCTGCT
This sequence comes from Sinohyriopsis cumingii, assembly GCA_028554795.2. Lineage (NCBI taxonomy): Eukaryota > Metazoa > Mollusca > Bivalvia > Unionida > Unionidae > Sinohyriopsis > Sinohyriopsis cumingii. The sequence continues at coordinate 18,626,103 of CM068828.1, read as the reverse complement.
CGTGCTGCTGATGAATATCCTTTAACTCATAAAGTTCCTTTTATAAATAAGACTTCCACTTAACAGTCTTCTGACAAAAAAGTATTTCAGCCTGATACAAGCCCTTCTAAATCTCAAACTGGCACAACGTCTAAAAATCCAGCCTGAGATAAGCTTGACTCAAAATCCTTGTCTTGTCCTACGTGTAATTACTGTAAGAAGAAAGGACACGTTATTTCAGATTGCTACAAATTGCAAAATAGGCATCAGAATCAAGACAGACCTATTCCAAATGCTCTTATTTCTAAGCGGTCAAGGTAAGGGTTGTGTATTGAAAGCAATACATGTGTTGGGTCTAATAAACCCCAGTCTGATCCTATCCCTATTACAATTTTAAGGGACACATGAGCTTTTCAGAGCATTTTGTCAGGAATTTTGCCTTTTTCTGAGAAGTCTTCTTCTAATGAAGTGTTCTTATTCAGGGAGTAGAATGCGGCTTTGTTAATATTCCTATCCATTGTGTAAATTTGTCATCAGACTTGGTCTCAGGACGCGTGACAGTCGGCACAGTATCTGTTTTACCCTTTGAGGGCATTCATTTATTGCTAGGCAACGATCTAGCTGGAGACAAGGTTGTGGTTAATCCACTTGTAACTGACAAGTCTTGTTTGGATCGGAAGGTCTATCGAATTGAAAAAAGAATTCCCTGATTTATTCCCAGCTTGTGCAGTTACTAGAGCTATGGCTTCAGTGAGGATTTAAGTGAAGGAATATCATCGGATTTTACTAATATTGGAGTGACAATCTTCAGCATTCAGAAATTATGAATGACTGGACCAGAAACTTTCACATTTGCAAGAGCAAGAAAGATAATTTAATAGCAGATGCACTTTCCCGTGTATAACAATGTATTATTTCATGCACACCGTGTGTAATTTATAAGAGTTCTTTTTAATGTCATGTATAATTAATCTATGGTAAAAAGAAAGCTTTATCATATAAAACTTTCTTTTCTTTATTGGGGAAGTGTTATGCATATTTGATTTAATTTATATTTGATTTAATTTAGTGGCTTGTAAGTTTTAAAATCATTTTATTTTTGATTTCTTTACATGTCAAAATATTGTAGTTTTGTTTATAAAGAAACTCGATATTTTTTCAGAAAATAGTTAGACCGTGACTCTTCAGTTGTAAACACCTAAAGCTGATCTAGTTTCCGACCTTACTTCAGAAAGCGCTGAGACAAGTAAACAAATTTTTATTTTTATCTTATTTTTAGAGTAAAATGATTGGTTTTTGTCAAGTTCATACTGGGACTATGTGTTTTTAGACATACTTCTCGAAGTTTCTGGAAAGTTGACTCATCCGGGAATCTGTTTTGCGTTTCGAGTTACTGTATAATCTTTGTTTATAGATTTTTTTTTTGTTGTTGTGGGGTTTAACGTCATTTTTCAGCACGATAGGCTATACATGGCGGCCAGTATTAATGGAAGAACCCGGAAAACCCCGGAAAGAACCACCGACCCACGAGAAGCTACTGACAAGCTTTCTCACATGGTTTATAGAGATATTAATCAGTCGGGGATTTTTCTTTACATGGGAAAGTGTATGTTGTGTCAGTTGGAGTTACAATTTAATTTTTATTAAAATTATTTGGATTCTAAAAGATAATTATTTTTCCTGGAAATATTTAAGTGCTCATACAAAATTCTTGAACAAAATTCATTTATTTAAATTTTATTCGGACCTCAAACACCGGAATATTGTTTTCTGTAGTTCACAAAGGACTGTACACATCAGCTCTATACTGACTACAGTATACGTCCTCACCTTCCATCTTGGATTCTTCGTCGGGACTCGAGCTTGAATTCATTATAACATTTCATTATTGGGATTTCTAAAATTAAATTCATGGATTAGTCTTGTATTTTTTTTTTGGAGGGGGGATTTGGTTCTTAAAACCGTAAGTTCTTTTTTTTCTTCCTTTTTACAGAGTTTTTCCAGGTAAAAATTATTTATTTTTTTCAAAGCTTGCTGTTTTCACTGTTTTTTTTTTGTTACTGTTTATTCGAGCCTAAACACATTACATAAGACTGGAATTTTTTTTTTTTAATCAAAATATATAAATGTTATACCGCTGAGATCGAGCATTGCTATCCGTGCTGAGTCAACATTAATAATTAAATATTGGTTTAGCATATTAAGTTTCAGAACGAGTATTTGTAACGAGTAGTTGCAACGAGGTTTTGTAACAATTGTTTATATTTATATTTATCTTTTGAAAACGTTTACATTGCAATATACACGGTAATAGTCACCGACAGAGAAATTAAATCAGCCAAGAAAGAAAATTGATAGACAGGATACTGCACACAGAATGAATGATTAATGTGCCGGTAATGCAGAATGAATGGTTTAGTATATCGGTATAATTTACGCAGAATGAAGGGTTTAGTGTACCGTTATAGTGTACGCAGAATGAAGAATTTAGTGCACCGGTATTCTGTACATAGAATGAAGGGTTTAGTGAATCGGTATACTGTACACAGAATGAAGGGTTTAGTGTAATGATAAATTGTACGCACAATGAACGGTTTAGTATACCGGTATACTGTACACAGAATGAAGGGTTTAGTGTACCTGTATACTGTACACCAGGGATGTCAAACTCAATCGCTCAGCGGGCCAAAACTCAAATCACACGTAAGGTTGCGGGCCGAACAGGATAAACATTCAATAAGCGGAAAATTAAATCTTTTTTAAACATTAATATAAATTAAAACAGAAAAAAGTTTTAATAATAAAAAATCATTGGCATACCCATTTTCGCTCTTATGCCAATTTGTCAGAGCTGGATGTTTGGCATTTTTTCTTGGCTACAAGTTCGTTTATGTTGGGAGTAATGTTCTGTGTCATTGAGATTCTCATGATGGACTGCAAGTGTTCATCAGTGAGACGACTCCTGTGTGATGTTTTGTTAATCTTCATCACAGAAAACAGCTGCTCACACAGATATGTACTACCAAACATGCTCAAGGTTCGAGCCGCATGTAGACGAAGCTGGGGCATCTCTTCAGGAATGAAACGAGTGAACTGTGCAGGCCCCACAGTGTCGTACTTTGCCTTTAGTGTCCCATTACACTGCAGCTCTACAAACTCCATCTGCAAATTTACAGGTGCAGTTTCCACGTCTATGGCAAATGGGTTACGAAACAGCTCGAAATTACTTTTCTGTGCTTCAAAGTCACTAAAGCGCCGTGCGAACTCGGCGCGAAGTAAGCTAAGTTTTTCAGCAAAGTGTGCATTGGGAAACACCATAGTGTTGACTTGGTTCAACATTGCTTGGCAACAAGAAAAGTGAGACAAGTTGCATTGGTGCATTTGTGTCTCCCATAAGCGCAGATTCACTTGAAATGCCTTCACTGCATCATGCATATCAGTGATCAAGTGGTCCCGTCCCTGGAGCTACAGGTTCAAGTCGTTGAGATGAGTGGTTATGTCAGACAGAAACGCCAACTCACATTTCCACTTTTTATCCCGAAAAACTGTGGAGTCTTTTCCTTTGCTGTCCATGAATTGACACATTTCCTCGATCAGCTGGAAAAATCTACTAAGAACTTTTCCCCGACTTAACCACCGCACCTCTGTATGATAAGGCATGTCGCCGAACTCTGAGTCTATTTCCTGCAAAAAAGACTGAAATTGGCGGTGATTTAAACCTTTGGGTCTGATAAAGTTGACGGTTTGTGTTACAGTGCTCATTACACCTTCCATGTTGAGGACTTTACCACACGGCGATCCTTGGTGTATGATGCAGTGATATGCTATCAATTCACCAGTACAGTTCTCCTGCATCTTTAACCGCATCCTTCCACCTAGTCCACTTTTTTCGCCGCACATCGCCGGTGCTCCATCTGTTGTAAGTCCAACAAGTTTGTCCCAAGGCAGGTTCATGTTGGTTAAACTTTGACATACGTTGTCAAAAATGTCTTTTCCTGTCGTTGTCCCATGCATGGATTTCATGTCCAATATTTCTTCTGTAACATTCAAACTGGAGTCCACTCCACGGATGAAGATGGCGAGCTGTGCAGTGTCAGTCGTGTCATTACTTTCATCGACAGCAAGGGAGAATGCAATGTCATTACTTTCATCGACAGCAAGGGAGAATGCAACAAAGTCTTTGCCTTTTTCGATCAGCTGTGTTTTCACATCAGTGGCCGTCTCACAAACCCGATCAGCAACCGTATTTCTGCTAAGGCTTACATTTGCAAACATCTGCTTTTTGTCTGAACACAAGACGTCACACACTTTCATCATGCAGCGCTTCAGAAACTCTCCTTCTGTAAATGGTCGGCCTGATTTTGCGATCTCCTCCGCCACAATAAAAGTTGCTTTCACAGCAGCTTCAGTTTGTGATTTTGCTTTGGTGAAAAACGTCTGCTGTGATGTTAGATTCCTCTTCAATTCTTCTACCTTCTGTAGCTTCTGCTCTGCATTCAGGCTTTTTAACTTGTCTTGATGTTTAGTCTCGTGGTGCCGTCTCAGATTATATTCCTTGATCACAGCCACATTATCTCCACAAATTAGACACACAGGTTTACCGCCAATATCAGTAAACATATATTCAGCCTCCCAGCGGCTTTGAAAGGCTCTGTTTTCAGAATCAACTTTTCTCTTGGCCATTTTAAGGCTAGCTTTGATTTAAAAAAAAAAGATTGTGCATCTACCGACAGACGCTTGATTGATATCACGTTAGCCGTAGCGGGAAAAGGTGATGTAATGTCCGGGCACTACACTACTTTCATTTCTTATGCGCCAATCCAAAACGAGCAACTGAACGTTGCTAGGTTACTGTAACGACGAACATCCACTCACTACACAACTTTTATTTTCGCTTATTCTGATCGAAGCGAGAACGCTCTCAGGTAGCCTATCGTTCGGCAAGGCTGCTAATTAGGGAATTTGATTTGCACTTTATATCGCAGGGCCATTAAAAAATATTTTTGCCTAAAATTCTCTCTCGGGACGGATATAATTGTACGCCGGTCAAGACCTCTCGGGCCTGATATAATTGTACGCCGGGCCTGATGTGGCCCGCGGTCCTTGAGTTTGACATATGCTGTACACGTAATAAAGGTTTAGTGTACCGGTATACTGTACAAGTAATAAAGGTTTAGTGTACGTATATACTGTACACACAATGAAAGGTTTAATGTACCGAATAGTTAATTCAATCCATACAACGTCAATATCTTTGATTTCTTGGTTGTTTTGTAGAGAAATATGATCAGCATGGTACATCCCTTCTATTTCATTTTATCTTCGATTTCCAGGTTGCAAATATTTATGCTCGGCTCACGTCCTATGGTTTTGTTTTCCATCAGGCATATTTTAATGTCATCAAGTTTCGAAAGTAAATGTATCACATTCAAGTTCATCCAATTCTGGGCGACTTTCAGAAATACTAGGGATGCTGTTAATAAGGCTAATTTGCAATTGAGTGGAGTATAGAAGGTACAAGGTACAGGTATATCAATCAATACATGGCGATAGGATGGTAACCTGTATGCCACTTAAGTTATTTTAGGGCGGGGAATGGGGGCTCCTTTTTCTAGAGCTTTTTGCCATGTCTTTATCTTTGAAACATATTTACACACATTTTCAAATAGATCAAAATGACAACAATCTCTACTTGTAATGTCGCATTCAAATGGAATCGCGTTGTGTCTGCTCACTCTGCCATACGAGTGTCCAAAATACAATTTCGTGTTGTATTCACTCTGGCATATACAATCCCGTCATGTAGCGTCCTAATGGAATCGCATGTTGTGTATTCGCTTACGAATCGGAGAAATCGCTCTCATTCAGTCTTTACCAGCAAATACATGCGCTGTGACTATTTGCAGGAGGCCATCTTGTTTGAGTCGTCCTTAATGAAGCTGGAGAGAGATTAAGAAGTGGTCGAAAGAGGTCTAAATATTCACACCGTCCTTCGGAAAGGCGCGGAGATAGTACGGAAGGGTCGAAAGAGGCATTTATGTTCGGAAATTTATTAATTTCCGCAGCCAAAAAAGATATAATTGTCTCAAAAATAGCTGATAACAATAAAATATATATTTGACTGTTCAAAAGGTACAACATAATCCCTTTTTAAATAAGTAAATAAGCCAATATGTCTGGGAACTAGTAAACAATATTATGAAGGAAGAAAGAAGACTGATTAAAAATGAAAAGTCATTGATGTAAGTTGATTATCTAATGTCAGCTTTCTTTATCTCATCGTTTTGGTGTCACTTTTCTCATCTTTAATTTTCAGTTTTCTTTCTTTCTGTTTGTATCTTTATTCATTTATTCTGCCTTCCAATGCTCAGAAGACCTTAATGTATACGAATTAATTTATGTCCATCTATCTATCTATCTATCTCTCTTGTATGGTATCTGCTTTTGTTTTTAATTCGTCTTCACTGTAAACGTGAGATAACTTGACAGACTATATATTGTAACAACCAAGGGATTTTACTTGACCAAGCGATGTCAAATCTTGGCGCGATTGCGCTAGAAGTCATAAGTTTCCACTAATTCCAAAGACTTCCATACAACTTCTGTTGTAAATTAGAAAGTCCAACGTGTCCAATCTGTAAATAATTTTACTCTAATCAATACAAGACCATATATCTTGCAACTTTCCAATTGTCTGTCAACCGCACATCTGCATGGTTTCTTCAACTTTCCGTACCGTCATCATTTCACGCCATAAAACTGTACAACTCTCTCCAACACAGGGAACTACTTTTACTACGCTAATTTAGGGAATTCATAACATGGTTTTAAGCCACAAAGCCTGTAAAACTGCATCACATTTGCCACCATGGCGACATGAAAGGTACCTGTAGATGACAGAACATTCCCTTCTTGTTTATTCCATTGTGTAATTTATCAGTCTCCAGTCATAAATACTGCACCTGGAAACACACAATCAATGTACACCACTAGAGTTTAATAAGGAATATTGAACACTCTTACATCCACTTGAGCTTTAATACGTCAATGTAACTCTAGTGCGTAATAGCCGGTAAATGTCGCCCCTTTCCCTTCTATTCCTCAAATATGTTTAATGATGTTTGACAAGAAGTCATATAGCATAGGATTATTTCGACTGCATGGTCTTAAATATAATAACAGCAACGAGAGAAAACCAGCAAGTTTTGTGTAATTCAACAAATATTTTTTTCCCAGGAATAGAAAGTAAAAAAAATGTGAAAAGAACTTAAGTATTGCGAAAAAATCACAGAATTTGTAACACAAGTCCTAATGATTAATGTCCCGAATAAGCGTTAGTGATATTGTAAAAGAAATCCAACGCTGAAATGTTGATCTGTCTGTGGTGGCCTTTGTCGTAATGATGTGTCAACATTCTTTTGTTGAATCACATAATAAAATGCAAGAATATGTTTATTTGAATTTCACTATAAATCCAAGTCACTATTTCCAAAATTGTCATTTTTGAGCACGTTATATTTGTAGAGAAAATAACTTGAACTAAATAATTTGAATAAAGAAATTCCAGAAAAAGGCAAAGTACCTTATAATAAAAGACTCTGAGAAGGTCCTGTGTTCCATAAATTTGTATAGCGATATGATTGACAATACCAAATGAAATACAATAATGCAACTGATTCTGTTCAGATCTTAAGCACGAATGAATAATTTCTAGATACACAATATTATATAGTCCTCTACTTGACCTCAGGTCACATTTAGCATTTTCCAAAACAAACAAACTATTACCTAATGTAAAATTTCAATCTGGAAGGTTCCAAATATTTCAAATTAAAGTTTTAGTTATAATTAGTAGGTCCGTTACTAAAATTATAATAAAGAAAATAATAAACACAATGTCCTTGACTTAGAACACGATATTTTACTTTTATTAATAATGATACTAATACTTAACCCATACTTATAGAGAAAATATTAGCTATATATTAGTTGTTTACAGAATTAAAAAAATCAACATACGTTGGTCAGGTAGAAAATGAACTTGATTTTGGACAAGGTCAGCTACAAATTACAACTTTACATAACGCTAAGTATATCATAAAAATAAAATAAAACAACAAAACTAACAAACAAACAATGCAGATGAAATATACACAGCAATGATAAAAGAGCAATTTGACGCTTGAGTTCTGTCTTGACATTGCAATGATCGGATTATTAAGCTGATTCAATATTTGACTTAGAATTAAAACAACGAGCAAAACAGAAGTACAAAATATTATGCAATACTAAGTAAACACGTTTTCTTTGACTTACAGGAAGATCATAATATGCGATGTTCTTGCTTCATTCTTTTCGGCAATAGCTTTAGAGAATTTCACACAGTGATTATGCTGCTCCACTTCTGCAGCGTTGTTACTCGTTTCAAAACATTTGTCCCAAGTTATCGGTGTGGATATCATCCTTATACCAATCTTAATATATCTCTCTGACTGATTTGCTCCCTGTCGGTGGACACTATATACATTTTTTCTCACTAGATTTGATTACCGTCAACGAATTTAGCTTTCCTTGCACAACATCTTATGTTGATATTTCACATTTTTTAAAATAATTTTAGTGTTCTCCAAGTGCGCGTCATTGTGATTCCAAGACAGCTGCAAACGCAATTAATTTATCAGCATGCTACGGATATGTGTTTGACAAGTCATGTAACATTTTGGGCATCTTTGACATAAAAGTTCTATGATTCATTTAAACGAAAGAGTGTGTAATGTTATATGCAACGTTACACACACACACACACACACACACACACACACACACACACACACACACTTTTGTCTGATGGAACGATGCCACAAATGGATATGTCCGTAAATTCTTTGCCATTATGTAACTATACTTATAACTAAAATTCTCTCTATAGATATAGATAATTGGGTAACGAAAGGAAATATCTCCGCTCGGGTTGTTCGCGTAAATTTTTCTAATCAGCTTAAACTAAGACGACTATGCATTTCGGTGCGCCTGCGGTGGAGATGATGTGTGATGGCATGGCGACTACCAAAGCAACCACAGTGATACTTCCAGAAAAGAATTAATTCAATTGGGACTTGGACAATTTCCTCTCCTTTTCGCAAGAATTTGTACCGATACAAATACCTTCACCGCCATCTCCTTCCTTACTTTAAGCGGAGGATATTAGACAAGTGCAGAAATAAGAATTGGAGAAATTGTTTCAAAAGCAGAATGAAGCTGAACAAGCCTTTGTCATTCTACAGTAACAGCAAGAAGAGGAAAGAAGAAAACGAGAAGAAGAGAAAGGAAGAGAAAGTGCGACGGAATGAAGGTCGGTGAAAGTCAAACGGTGACGGTACTGCTAGACATTTTGAACGATTTAAGGTATCTGAGACAAATGTATCAGACTTCCTTAACTTGACCCAAGAGAAAAAGACCTTCCCGATCCCAACATTCCAACCCAATCACCAGTCCCTCTATTCTGACTATCTCTGACAGGTCATCGGCAGCAGCAGCGGCAGCGATAACTACCAAATCATCGATAATAGCAGGTGAAAACGCAGGACTTGACCACAGCAAAGGTATAATGTAGCTAAAGTTCATTGCCTCCAACTCATGGGTTTTCTCAAAGAAAAGGAACGACGGTCCTTTTCAGGGCAACCCAAATCTGTAGAAAAGAGTGACTACTCAAAGTTTGCCAAATCAAGTAAAACTTAAATTCCTTTTTTACACATGAAACGTGATTGATGTACATGTGTGAATGGGGGAGTGTAGGTCCATAATATAGCAATCAAGACTGAGAGATGCATTTTCTTTCCTTATATTCTCTTTTATAAGTTACAATGAAATTTCACAACACATCACCAAACGTCCATTTTTCTTCTTCACTAGCACAGCTTTTCCCACTTCTTTACTTTCCTCTTGTCTTCTTCTTCTTCTTCTCTCTCTCTCTCTCAAACATGATGAAACGATCGCAAGATTTCAATGAGGAAGGAGAAGAAAGTAGGAGACCACGACTTGACATGTCGCATCGAACAATAGCTGAAGTCTTGGCTCAAATCCTTTCCAGCGATTTTGAAGACGACATGAGCAAGCCTGAAACAAGACCTTCATCGTCTTCGCCCCGGCCAAGAGAATCTACATTCAACGAACGTCAGCCAGTTGCACCAGAAAAGTATTACCATATCCGAGAGACGAAACAACGCTCCTCCAGAAACTTTAGAACCACGGCTTACACTTAAACGGTGAAGTTTAAAGATTTCATGTCCGATGTTCCGCTCGTGAAAGCCGAAGGGTTTATCACCGATTCGTTGGATTCCTAGTTAACAACACTGAAACGACAAAGTCGAGCCAAACAAGATGATCGCTTGAAAATTTTCATTTGTTATGACAGTTTGAAGTGGACTGTTTGGATCGAATTTAGCAGCACGGCAGAACCGACAACTTCCAAAGTCATCGATAAGATTCGACACGTTGTACAATCCAACCACGAATTTCACATCACCGATGGAAAAACTACACTGCACATGGCACACATTTTACCTTCAAAAGCGAGCGGACGCAGAAAAGACTTATTGGCGGACGAACTTCGCAGTACCAAGCACATCATAATCCACATTAACAACACTCAAGACGAGATGTGTTTACGAACGTATGCCGACAAGAACGATACCGCAGATTCGAAAAGAGACTGGGAGAAGTTTCGAGAATCGGACCAAGCCAAACAATAAAGAGAAGCAGGACTCCAGTTATAGCAAGCTGGCTTTTGCCAAGCGAAGTCTAGGCTATTTGTGATATACGAAACTGCAAAACGTCTTGGTCCTACGCTACACGTTGAAAGCACACCCTCAGGAGGTACGTGAGCCTCTGGTGTTTCGTGGCAAAGATTCACTAGACGGAAAACACATTCACGTTTATCATCACGAAAAACATTTCGATGTCACTACCATGGGATATCATTATAATTGTGAAACATGTGACCTTGGGTTTAAACGTCGGGAGCGACATTTTCATTACGGCCAGAAATGTCGATTTATTTAACTTATAAACCCTATCATCACGACTGACAAAAAACTAATTCATTGCTCAGCTTGTCAGCGAAATTTTTTCCGCCCTACGTGTTACAAACAACATCTCATGACGCACAGTTCACAGCAGAAAAGTGCTTGCTAACACCTGAAATTGTGCGGACGGCTCATGCGCACTGATAATGCAGAGGCGCACATTTGTCAATGAAAGAATCGATGTCATATTTGTCACCTAATCGTGAACTTGGAAAATGAATGCAACGTCCAAAAATATCAATCGAAACAGGAGGAGAGGGATGAAAAGAAGAAAGGGTATTTCATCTTTTCCGATTTCGAATTCATGCAAGACACCAGAATTGGTATTCCTAATTTTGTGTGGATCATCGAGCGTGAGAGAAGTACATCTATCTATTTCATTTCACTGTAGCAAGAGTCCTGGAGGACGAGAAAAATATCTTTCGTGGACCAAGCACGCTTGCCGATTTCGCCCAATTGATCTTAGACCCTATCGACGACACGTGGAATCAACAGGACATTGAACGTTGCGGAGACTGCCATCGCTTTGCTACGGTGATGGCTCACAATTTATCGGGATACAATGTACAATTTCTTCTGAAATATGATACAGAACAAGGTACAGAATGCCCTAAAGTCACCACAAACGGAGCCACAATCTTCAATATAAATGTAGGACAATTACAAGTTGAAGATTCCTTAAGTTATTTAGCTATGCCTTTGAGTCGAATGCCTAAAAGATTTGCAATGATACAAATGGCTAAATGATATTTTCCTCTTTTTTCAATACCGAAGCCAATCAGCAAGTAGTCCTACCACATTTGCATGGCGCTCACTATTATGACCCCGATAACATGCGTACCAAGCAACGAGAAGCTTTCTACACTTGGTAGCGCTCTCACGCTTCAGACCCCTTCAACTTTCAGGAAGAAATGTTAAAATATTGTTGCACCGGCGTGGACATTTTACGGCGTTGCTTTGGAATATTTCAAGAAAAGTATTGAGCACGGAGAGATAACTTGAAGGAAGTCTGCACCTTCGCCAAAGCATGCTCCTTAGTTTATGGCAAGTGATTCATTCCCGGGAACACACTAACTGTCATAAGCCCTCAAACGTCTGGGTTAATGGTGCGTCAATACGCGGTCAAAGCTCTGCGCGGGCCACATTACTTGTTCGAAAAGGAAGATAAATTGATCCTATGTGCTAGAAGCAGATGAGGTGAAAAGACCATTGGATCGTATTCAGTGGATGGCTGGGACATAGAGGGCTCTAAGATCGTGTATAACTTTCCGGGATGTTTATTTCACAGATGCCCTACTCGTTACCTCCAACGTGACATGAAAAGTCCATTCTCAGAGCGTACCATGGAAGACTTATACGAGGAAACTTGCCAAAGACATCTGAAGGTAGAACAATGATATTGAGTCATTGAAATGTGGGAACACGAGTACGACCGACGCTTGAAATTCGATCCCGAGCTTAAACGCATCGTGGAAAGTTACAACCTGAAGGACCCTTAGACCCTCATGACAGTTTATTTAGAGGACGAACGAATGTAACATACTTGCTATACCACGCGGACGAGGCGAAAGGAGAAGAAATTGAATATCTGGAAGTGTGTTAGCTGCATCCTTGGGTGTGCAAATATTGTTACTTTCTAGCACGGCACCAACAATTGCTGACGGAACACATCGACGTCAAAATATTCGTCAATACGAAGGATTGATTAACTGAAAAGTGTTACCTCCCACCGACTTATACCATCTCGTCTTACCTTACCAATGCCAAGCAAACCTGATATTACCTTTGTACCTGTGCCGAAACTAGTAACCAAGACCAACTTTGTCATCACATTCAGAAAGATCGTGCATTGACAGAATGTGGGTCTGAGTGGAATTCTTTCCAGCTTTGGTGCTGTGATACCAACTGTTAGAAGTGTACGAAAAGTACCTTTTTCCCAATACAGTAAAGTACCAAAAAGGAGACAGGACTAAAAAAATACATGTTCTCGGGCTACGTGGATGCCTTTGTGAAACTCAAACAAGAAGCCAGTGGCTATCCTTCCTGGTGTCCGACTCCCGAAGCGCAAGTCAAATTCAAAGAAGAGCACCGATCTAAAGAGGTCGTCACTTCAGACCACGTGAAAAAACACGAGTGATGACGTTTGTTTGCCAAAGTCATATTGAACTGCTTGTAGTGCAAATGGCACACCAAAATACGTAGATGTAGTACTTATCGAAGCCCTTTCGCTAATATGACATGATTTTCGAAATAAAAAACATATGGGAGATTTGGAAGTCGTTAGTGAAGATCTGATCGTAGTCGATTAAGAAGAACTCGACTTTGTATAGGCCGACCAGTTTGGAAATGTCATCATTGCTGCCAACGTGACGGCCCCCATTCGCTTAATGTTGTAAGAAGCCTTACGCAAATTAGCAGATCGTGTCCTGCACTTTTACACAAACAGTTGCATCTAGATCCATCACCATGATCATCCTCACCTCACATCGAATTAGAGCTTTTAGGATCCTGGACGGACGAGCACATCGGAAACAACATTCTGAGTTTTGTTAGCGGTGGTCCTAAAATTACGGCTAGAAATACTGAGGAAACGAGGTGAATTGCACACAGACTGAAATGTCAAAGGATTGACGCTAAATCATCAAATGAGTCAAATGCTGAACTTTGGCGCGCTGAATGAAGCTTTGAAGTCTGGAGAGGATCAGGGTGGATCAGGACTATAGAGTGACCAACTACGAGAAGCACAAAATTGTACGTTTACCCACATACTAAATCGTTAGCCGACCCTTGGAATAAATGAACCAACTCGTTTACCAGAAGCGAGTGTGACGTCCCAACTACTTCACTTTATCGTAGAGACATGCTGATATTGACCAGTATATAAAACGGACGACTTCCAAGGCCGCAACTTCATTTACGAAGAGAAACCCAGATCTAGAAATATGATCATTTCACACAGACACAAGCAGACGAGGGGTTTAAGTACAGTCGTACGCTCGAGTGCGATGATGTGCCTTGCGGTTTCAGCGATGCCGTATCCTGGGACATCATCGATATCAGCACGACATGGACACTTCTCTACTACTACTACTAGTACTACAACTATTACTACTACTACTACTACTGCTACTACTACTACTACTACTACTACTACTAATACCACCATTGAAAGTGACGATGTGAGTATAAAACCTTACTGATGCGGAAGCGTTCCCACTCGTTTCCGAACACCTTGCCTCTTTACTGGTTTTCATAGTGAACATGATACCGTGCGACTATCACCCTACGGATGTCATCCATGCCTGTGCAAACAACTTGCAAAGTCACCGCCGCCTCAGTGACATGTACCCGTCATATTGCGACTTTGACGGTCAAAGGAAGGTGGGCTAAATATCTAGGAGGATCTACGCCTGAAGAATTAGCCAGAGTTGGATTAATAAAGTTAAGTGCTTAAGTTGCGGTGCGCCACTTCCCGAGTGGGAGCAGATATATATGACTTTCCTGGAACATCCCGGATGGTCTCCGTACTGTCACTATCTTCCTTTAGAGGGACCCAAGTAATATAAGTGTCTACGAAACTTCTGCGTACCATGTTGTTTAAGAAGCTAGATCGGCTTGGATTTGAAAGTCGGACAACACCATTTACTCATTGGAGTCAAGTATTTAAGTCCAGTTTTAAAAGTAAAATTCAGAGATTATCAAGCAAATTATAAGAAAAGATCTACCAGGAAGTTTGGATAAGGCTTGCAAGAGTAAAATCTTAATATGTGACTTTGGAATTTTTGTGTCAAATAAATAGATTGTTCACGTTGAGAGTCACTGTATATTCGCCATCCCTTTAACGTATTGATTGATGGACCAAGTGATCCAGCCAAAGCTTAACTGGTCTAACGTATGATCGCGTACAATACCCATTTGCTCGATCGTCCACCCCACCGCATTGTGGTGTTACAAGAGTGGCAATCGACTCACAGCCTCCTTGAAGAAAGTCAAGGAGAATCCCTCGTCTTTGTGGAAAACGACGTGATCGTGAATTATAAGTGTCAAACAAATATGGTCTTCTTCGACGACATGCTAGAAGAAGACGAAGAAATAATCAAACTTTGGTTTACAATCATCGTTATACCAGTATCACTTATATTGCCCATAATTTGTTTCAACAGAGTAAAGCCCATCGTACCGTCCGCCTCAACGCTAGTTATGTGGGTTTTTTTTTCTCCCTCTAAATCTCAGAGATAAATCTCAAATGCAAGTCTTATTCAAAGGGTTAGGAACTCCTTTGCTGACGTGTACGTAAGACAATGCCACTCAAACACACCAAGTCTATTTTCTGTCGATTTAAAACCCACCACACTCGATTATTTGTGATTTCGTACCAACTTGTTTTACGACTAGTGCCAGGAATGAGACCCGTCGTTTCCTACTGACATAGACCTTAGCCAACACTTTTGTAGTTGCTTCCGGGTGACGCAGATGTGGAGGAAGAATGTTGCTGAATACCGGCAGCCATAGTAAAGGAGTATGAAGCAGTGTTCCAGAGATTATGCGCATTGTGTGTTAGCTGGACATCAATTAACTTGTGTGGAATGATCGAGCCCAGAAAGGAGCGCAATACTCAGCTGTTCAACAACAGAGGGCTTTAGCTGATGTCCTGAGTGTCAGCACTAGCACCCCAGGTTGAGCCAGACAGTTTGCGGAGTAGGTTGTTTCGAGTGCTAAGTTTTGCTGCAGATTTTTTCAGGTGGTTGTAGAATGTCAGTGATCTGTCAAGAGTCATACCAAGGTAAATAGATGTCGGGTCATGTTTTATGCGCTGCCCAGGAGGATGCAGTGATCACGGTTCGCATTTGCATTATTAAGGTGGAAGACGCCGAAGACTGTCTTTGTTGCGCTTGGTTGTTGAAGCCGTTCTTTGAAGAAGTCCGTCTTATCCTAAAGGACGTTGTTCAGTGCCTTCTCATGCTCAGTAAGTGATCGACTTTGGGTCGCTGGAGCAATCTCATCTGCATATATGACCTTGGGCGACTGTGTTACGGGTAAATCATTGATATAGACAGTGAACACACTTACCAAAAGAACAGACCCTTCTGGGAGTCCTCCACGAGCTGCAGGTCTCTCTAATGTGAACTCTGAAGTTCCTGTCACGAATGAAGAGTTCGATAATCTCAACTATCCAGCGCAGCAATACTCCAGACAGCTTAAAACAGCCCTGCATGCCAGATTGTGCCATATGCCGCTGTTAGATCAAGTAAAAGAACTCCATTTTTAAAGCTCCTCTGAAAACAATGTTCATCAAACGTAGTCAGAGCAACACCTTAACCGCAAGTGCTACGGGGGCCATGCCTGAAGCTTGCCTGCTCAACAGTTATGATATTTTCCAAGTTTGGACCAATTCTTTGGAAACTCTTATGTCATGAACACCGACTACCAGTAATCAGCCAGGAACCCACTGGGTGGCTGTATACTTTCCCAACGATCACAATTTGGAGTATTTTGATTCTTATAAATTGCCTCTTTCGAAGACGACATCATTGACTTTGTGAGAAGAAATGCAAAGACGATCCGATTTAATAATGTGAAATTACAAAGCACAAATTCCTTGGTGTGTGGACAATATTGCATGTATTTTCGTAATCAGCGCAGTCTTGGATATGCCTTAGAACATTTCGCACCCTTGCTTGTTTGATAGTGCGTGTTTGGTAGGTTTGGTGTATAATTGCCTGTTTTTGTTATATTATAGTGTGCTTGTATATAAAAAAAGTGAAGATTGTTTCTTTTAGGTCTGAATAGTACATATCATCAACGTTAGGGCATTGCGTACAGTGTGTATTGTTAGTTTGCGTGAGGGATGTTTTATTTCAAGCTAGCAAAACCGGAGCGTGCATCAGTTTGGCTACCCATCGTTGATGTGTCAACAGTGAAAGATGAGCAGATTACAGAAACTGACAGAGCTCCATTGAATCTGGAATATGCTCGTCGTCTTCTGGATAAGCTGGCCATGGAAGCAGTACACGAACAGAAGAAGATAAAAGAAGAATAAAAAAGGAAAGAAGAGGATGAAAAGATAAAGGTGATACTAATCCACCTGTGAGGATACCATCATCACAACGCCAACCACCACAACAAATGGAGGCTGTCCCTCCAACAGAAACGTAGAACCTGGATCAGGAAGGACAGCGTCAAGAGTGGGAGCCGCAACGACCACGACGAAAACCGCCACAACATCCACGACATTTATTGTCTGTACATAACATGATTGTTTATTTGTGCTCGGAGTTGATTTTCCATTTCCTCCAGCATAAGTTCGAGTTCGGCTGCGCTAATTATTTTATCCCCGATAATCACCAAATACAGTTTTCTGATCGTATTGAGGATGCTACTGTGCTACTGCAAGCAGCTCTGAATATATACATATTGGTGAATGCAATGGTATCGAAACTAATTTGCTAGCACCACCAAAGAAAAAAGTTACTATGACATAGCCCCGACAATAATTCAGATGCTTGATGCTTATCGTGGTTGCGATTCCTGTTAAATCAAGGCCAAAGGTTGCAGCGCCAAGCCCACACATAACATCTACAACCAAACATGCGCGTTTGTATTTCATGATCAAAGCGGTTCTGTCGGTGATTTCATTTCGCATTTGCTTCCCGCTTCATTTTTTTTCACGCCGGTAGCAGTACATTATATATATATATATATATATATATATATATATATATATATATATATATATATATATATATATATATATATATATATATATATATATATATATAATGCAATATCGTAGTACCGTTGCACGATTGGCAGACCCTGGCCAGACTTATCACGTCCAGGTGCAATCTAAATACACACTTCTAGCCAATTAGCTTCTTACTGGTACAACTGTCATATAATTTTAGGAAACAAATTTCCGGCAAATGTCCGTTTTAGTGGTACACCACCCTTTTCATTCAAAAACATCTATAACGCCAGCTTCTTTCACATTTGACGATCATCCTTGGTACATTAACGGGGGTGGGGTGGATAAATAGGTGAATACCATTTGCCATTTTATAAATTATCGCACATGGTGGTACAGTCAACGCTTGGGAATTTTCACGTGTGCGTGCGATTATTCCAAGTTGACGTAAATTTGTTTGTTGTTCATGGTGATTTCAACGTCTAATTTCTACTTGACCCTTAAACAATTATATTCCATTTCAGACGATTGTTTGGTAACACCACTTCCAAGCAGACACCCATCGAGAAGTTCAGCGAAATTGTTATCGATACCAGCATGCCTTGCCAGGTAATACTGAAGATTCCGCAACCCATCACCGCGGTAAAAAAATCCATCGAGTATATAATAATAATAATCTTAAACACAAACACCAAAGACAGTTAAGTACCCGTCAAACTAAATGTTGATTCCATCAAACTGAATTTCATCTCCGGCAACTAATGATGCTAATATGGTATGAGGATACAATTCACCAGCGTCCTTTTCCCGATACATGATATAACTGACACATGATTAAGTCCAAGACAGCACTTATCATTTATCAACATTCCCACTCGACCACACGTAACTTTACTTCTATAATGATAAGCGAGTATGATCTAGAGACAGACACTATTACGATGCCACTTTCAGGTCTATCAAAACCATTTTCAATAGAGAACCTAAAATAAGTTGACCATCTGTTAAGTTACGATGTCAGTTTGTTTCTCTCCTTCTTTGATTAATTTTCTCATAATTAAGCTCCATGAAGTTACTAAGTTTGGTTGTGACGGTTGTGACGGCACATTTATGATCTATTTATCCACGCATTGTTTCATCCGATCACTGTCAGTATCAACATACTCTTTGATAAACACAATCGACACACCAGCGTCTCTGATTCCTCCGTTTTCAAAGATCTCAGACGAGATCTTTGCGACAATGCTTTGAGCTTGATAAGAATATCTTGAATGTCAACAATTTGACGTTTTCAGTTTGCCTGGGTCAAGACTATCAACTCATTCAAATCTGATTTGGTAGCAACCCTGATCAGATCAGCATCAGCAGCGTGTCGTCGGGCAGGGTAACGTTTGTAAATATTGATAGACATTTGTATAATATTAAACGGGTTTTAATGTGAAATCAAGTGTTTGCCGGGTTGGTGAACGGTGGAATGTACGCAACACTTCCACAACCAGTTGACCGCTATGGGACCATCGAACCGTGCTCGTACTGGTATATTTTGATAAATTAGTGTTTAAAGCACATGAGGATATTTCCAGTTAATTTTGCTCCTAGCTGGTTTTCATTAAGGCCGACCTTCACCTGGTGATAGGACACTATTTAAATACGTAACAGGTTTCATTATGAATTTTCAACAGGTGCATCGAGGACCATGGTTCTATCACCAGCACCATCCAGCAACAGAGTGTTGTGAGACAATATCATAGCATAATAAGTGCACTCTCACGTGGATGAAAATACATATCAACAATGGTTTGCCGGAACAGCTCCAAAAGTAATAAATAGGGTACAACATACCAAATTCTTGTCCGGATATCTACAACCAAGTGTCGATGTTTTGATGCCGGTCCATATGCGACCAGATTATGATATGCACATTCGGTATGATTTTTTATATAGTTAAGCGGAAGTTTGTTTCTGTAGGTCCCTGACGACCGCTGAATCGCAAAGAAACTGCAGTCACTTGTAATTGTTTAAATACCATTTTGTTATGTTTTGTTATGCTCTTGATTATTATCACGTATTATACGTGTTTTAGTGCGGCGAGACCATGCTGGGTGCTTATTTGATGTGTAAACTGTCCCACAATAATAGCTGGTGCATTTTCGTCTTTGGTGTGTGTGAGAAATGAGCGTTATGGCGACACCTGATTGCATAAATGATAAGAAAGGTAATTTTATAGTCAGTGAAGGGGTTAGGACAGTCATTCACAAAATCAATGTTGACCACTCAACTTTGCCATCATCACTTCTTGTGTGCCAAATTGCATCGTTGACGTTATTTTTACGGAATAAGGTGACTCCGTTTAGCACCAGATATAACCTTGCGAACATCTCTGCAAATCCCAAATATGTGACTGAGGAAAATTTCCTACTAAAAACTTAATGAAACATCAATGAGTTGTGATTGACGCTGTGCAAATCCAAGATTGAAATTCGGATTGGGATTAAACATAAAAGTTGCGATGGCAGCAGGTATGCCTTCCATACCTGCAGGATGTGGGTCCACAACAGAATCCTGTACAATTTGATGAAATATATACTTATCTGCATGATCAGTTGCATCTTTGACAAACATCATTGTTGGGCCAGCTGTTGCCGCGTTATCATTACTGTATCTGGCGAGTCCAGGAAGTGTAGTGGCTACGTCAACGTTGTCAATAACTGATTCGATCTCCTTTCTATCGATAGAATAACATGCACTGTTAAACAACGCAATGATTCCATTGTTAACAAATCCAACTTGGACAATGGCATCATAATTGTTACAATTATCAGCACTCACAAGTTGTTCCTTAATTTCTAAGAATGACTACAATGGAAGCAAAAAGATAGACATTTATTTTGCATTTGTAATTCTATTTTTAATTGGTTGATGTCTCTGGCTGGGTACGAGTAATGCTGAAAATCTCTTTCACTTCGATTCACCAACAAAGGCGCGCCCATATCAAATGCACTATCAGATATCATTGAAATCAGCCATTGTGTATACATTATTGATTTTGTTTAATACTTTTGCATGACGGCGTTGGTGGCTTTAGGGCTCAACCGTAATTCACTTCGCATTGCCAGATTTGCAATCACCGAGTCTGATAATCGTTGCTGAGCTGCCATTGTTTCGGTTGATGGCAGCGTGAACGCTTTTGGTGGTGCTCCAGTGACGATGAATACTCCGCAAGACTATCGAGGAATACTTGGGACTGCGCTCCAAGATGTATTTGATGGTGGTTGAATCTATACTGCGCAATTTGCGGAATCGCAGCGGCAAAATCTACTGGCCTTGGTGTAACGGTAATCACGAATACATTAACTATTATTGACACAAAAATCGGAATTTTCACTGATGCCATGTCTATAGCCACCTATGGGACTGAAAGTGCTGGTAAAATAACCTTGTCAAGGCTGCATTCGTGAATTGTATATTCGAAACTTGTCGTTGCGGCAGAAAGCAGTCTCAATACAATTACCTTGCTGTACTCAGTTGCAAATAAAACGATTAGCATAGGTGAGTTTGATGCCGTTTAGGAGGAAAGTGAAGACCACCAAAGACTCTGACCACAAATATATAACCGGAGCATTAGCGACTCTAATTACACGCAGTAAAAAATGAGTAAATGTTTGCATATTTACCAGTTCGATAGTAGTAAGATAATAGCGGTTTGTTTGTTAACTAATCTAGGCTGAAGTCATCTAACACACAATACGTTCCCCTTGCAGTGGCGTCTGTTTGTAACTTTCATGACTGGGCGTGTGCAAGTGATATAAGAACAAAGTCATGGCGAGAAGAAGGCTTTGACCTAGATCAGTAACAATATACGAAACCGCTAGTATCATACATCAGTAACAATATACGAAACCGCTAGTATCATACTACTTATGTATGTATGTATGTATGTATGTATGTATGTATGTATGTGTGTGTGTGTGTGTGTGTGTGTGTGTGTGTGTGTGTGTGTGTGTGCGTGTGTGTGTATGTATGTATGTATGCATTTTTATATGCCTCTATGTAATTATGTAGCTATGCATGCATGCATGCATGTACGTATTTGGGTAAGTACGTACATAGGCATGTATATATGGTAGCGAGGTATGGTAGCGTAGTTTGGAAGGTATGCACATGGTGTGTAGGCTAAATCAAATTGTGAGGTTCTTATAGATATATATGTAATAGAGGTAACGTGCAAACACACAAGAAGGACTATAAACTTTTAAATGTAATATCTCCAGATTTTTGCCACAAAGCATCAATGTGGTATGCGATAAAGATGTGATGACGGACAAACCTCTACAATTCCATTAAGTTTTGCATTTATTTCTCGTAAAATATCTGCTCCCAAACCCCGGCCTATATTAACTGTGTTATCAAGGCAAATTAAGTATCTTAAGATGTTTATTCTCAAATCTAAAGTCTTCATTCAGTCATATAAAGTACATTTAAACGGTTACTCGACTAAATTGACAGCTATCTGCCAATATCAACACCTTTTTGTTTGTATACCGCTATATTCAGTTATGAATCTTCTATTGATCAATTAAAAGGTTAAATTATACACGAATACAAGTGGTCACAAACAGTTGCGATTTAAAGGCCTAAATACTCCCAGCAACGCCTCTCTAACATCAGAACCAACAGACGGATATTCATAAAAGGTTCAGACATCTTTGCCAGCATATTTTATTTTGTAGAACTGCCTCTAGCGCACGTCATTGCGATATCTATCTATCTATCTATCTATCTATCTATCTATCTATCTATATATATATATATATATATATATATATATATATATATATATATATATATATATATATATATATATATATATATATATATATATACTGTTGTGCAAATAAGAACACCAGTCAAAATTTTTTTAGTATACTTGTTGAACTTACACGGAAATACCAACAGCATAGATCATGACCGGTTGTTGATGGATGCTGCAGCAAATCGGGGTCTGTGCTTCACGCTGGAAATTATGCATGTATCAAATGGATTGCATTTTGATCAGCTGGTACATTGTATGATAGACTGATCACCGGTCCGTGCATATTTGCTGCGCATGCCGCAACAATTATAGGGGAGAAATGTAATCTCATTACGCGAAGGCCGATCGTGATATGTGCCAGTTAGATCGAGGAGTGTGTTAACATCACCATATACGATAAAAAGCACGCTTGAAGTACTCATTTCCTCACATTTGCATGACGTTCTATTTATTTACCTACATTGTTGAAATTTCTTTGTATATATATATATATATATATATATATATATATATATATATATATATATATATATATATATATATATATATATATATATAGTAGCAGTGTTAGCATTATATTAGTTTATAATGATGATCTGCATATCAATTACTATCAATGCAAAATTCTTTTTGTTTTGACAGTATCTAAAACTTGCTGGCGCTTGCGTGCATTACACAGGTCATCCAACTTTTTCGCACGGACATGTAGGTGCTCTCCGAATAAATATAATGACTAACATACCATCCAGCATGGGAACACCAAGTAAACTTAATAACTGGCATACCATTTAGCATGGGAACATATTTGCAATATTGTTTTCTCACGCTTTGTACACACCATTCATAAAATTCCCGTCTATCTGTCGATCGCTGAGTTGGCGATGGAAACTGAACAATGGAACAAAAATCTCATGTCATCTTCATTATTGCTTATAACAATGGTGTTCAAAGTTTTGTACGGCTAAGAACTTGTCCATAGTACAATGTTTGAGCAACTCAATCTGGGACTAAGATTTTTTTGAATACCATTCATCAACCATTTATATCCAAATCTTTATTCCTACCTTACTTTACATAAAGCTGACTTAATCTTTTCATTTGTTCACCTGTACAAAGTGTAATTTAGCTTCCACGCATAGATAATACATTTATCCAAACTCTGTCAGGATAAATGGTTAGAGAGAGAGAGAGAGAGAGAGAGAGAGAGAGAGAGAGAGAGAGTCAAAGCGTGAATTAAAATTTCTAGATATCTATAAAGATACCAAAATATTAAGTATGTAAATTTGTGTGCAAACAAATGAATAAATATAAGCGAATGTATAAATCTATAAGAAACCGGTAAAAAAACAATAATGAAAATTTTGTTTTTCTTGTTTGTGTTAGTAGTGGTGGTGGTGTTGGTAGTGGTGGTGGAGGGTGTGTACAGTAAGCCTACTCCTGATTAAACTTGAAAGAAAATGTTCATAAATACCGCACAAATATTTATAAATATCTATTTTATTGTTTATGAGTACAATACAAAATAATCAGCAATTAGATATGTATAAAAGAACGTAATACTTCGTTTAACCATAAATCAGGCTTTTGATTTTCATAAAATCCTTATGTTTGTTGCGTAATCTTTGATATACGCATGTTCCCAAGTAAATCTAAATATATACAGGGATCAATAGATTTTGAAGTATCCTCCAGTCGTGTGGTTTAATAAGGTCTGGTAAAATACTTCATTTATCTATGTTACCGATAGAGGACGCTGAGGCCAAACTTTAGAGATGAGAAACTACAGAGACATTTTCGCCATGTCAAAATGTACACATCTGCTTCTACAACGATTGAAGCTGAAGTCCTGTGGCAAGCATAAAGGAAAATGTTGATCATTGCCTTGAAATAACGGACTCGTGTTTCGATAAGTCCAATAATTTTTCTCTTTTTAAGCGAAAAATAACGGCATCTCATCATCACAGTGAAATGATAACATAATCATTCATTTGTGTCGATGTAGGATAGGAGCAGTTTACCCATATGCCAGCATTTGTGCCGACTGTGAAACGCAAAGGTTAGATCACTATGGCGGATTTCCTATCTAACGCTGAAGCATACTGAAGGACTAGATATTTCTCATATTCCTGTACGAAACATGAGGGCTGAAGTTTAATGGCTTTTTGTGAATACCAATGTAACTTTCAAACAGCACAAGATCCTTTAAAAATTTCCTTACAGATGTAGGAATGTGAAAATAAATCATCTTATATCTGCAGACAAATTACTTTTACAAGCACATGGAGCTTAATTAGCTAGGCTTACACTTAAAATTTCAGTGTAAACTTTAAATGACGCATTTAAAAACATTTCCTTTCAATGAAGACTATTGAAATCGCAGTGGTAACGGCAATACACAGCTCCTGAACTGTGTCATGCAGAAAACTTGCACAATACACAGTCGCCGAATTGTCATGCAGATTAGCTTGCACAATACACAGCGTCCGAATCGTGTCCTGTATATAACTTGCACAATCCACATCATTCGGATTGTGTCCTGCAGATAGCTTACACAATACACGGCGTCCGAACTGTGTCCCATATATAGCTTGTACTCTCAACCTTAATATTATCGAAACAAACAAATAAGGAAAAATTTTTTAGCATCTTTGCTGTAGAATTTATTTACCCTCCGAAACAATACGAATTTAAGAAAAAGTATCGTTTGCAACAACGGCTTTTCGACTCGAAATTTAGCTAAAGAAGCCGCCCATGTGTCTAAGTCGAAAAGTGCGAGAAGGCCTTTCTGTGGGACACTTTAGCTGCAACCATTGTCCGCATTAGTATGCAAATGCGCTGCAAGTAATGTTTATCTTGATTATTGTGAATGAATGCTTAAGTCATGATATAAATTGTGAAGTGTGTCCTACTTATGCGTGGATTGGAATTAAATTACACGTGAAAAAAACGTTACGGACACCCCAGTAATTCTCATTTGATGGATTTTTTACCTTTTTTCTTGTCCTTTAGGATGTCTAGAAAATTTGTAGCACATTGCATACACATGTACCTTGGTCTCCGAGACGACTATTACATGCGATAGAATTGTTGTAACTCCAAAAATGCTCTTACAATATGTGACTGGTGAGGAAGGTGGATCCTTCCTCACCAGTCAGATATGACCACCGTCTCCGTACCACATCATCGCGAAATAAACAGAGGGTTTCATTAAGTAAGTCTGCAGTACAGTTAGATGGTGAAAAGTATTCCCTGGAATCAGTGCCGGATTACCAAATAGGCAGAATAGGCACCGGCCTAGGGACCCTGCGACAACGGATCAAAATAACATTGATAAAACGTATTACAAGATAATTTGCGGGGGAGGGGGGCAAGATTTCGATTACCTAAGGGGCTAACGGCTTCGACAGGGTTTAATCCGGCACTGCCTGGAAACGTTTAAAATGCAAAAGCTTTGGGGGCTTCCAAACCATAGACCCCATTTCCTCCTCTTTTTGACCCGCCCCCAATGAAACTCCTATATCTTCCCCTATCTACGCAATGAAAACAATTCAATTTAAATTTCTTATTTAATAATAATTTATATAAATTTCGCACAGTGATAACAATTCAGCGTTAGATCAGACTTGCAAATAAATATTTTTAAAGTTTTCTAAATGTTTTTGTTGTTGTGTCTCTATATTAATTATTTTATCCTATTTTGTTTCCGTTCAGAGATTGCTCCAGAAGATACGTTCAATTGGTTGCATTATTCTGGGCGCTGGTTTCAACTGGCATTGTTGCGAATATGGTCCAATGGTGATTCTGGATTTCATTGAATTTCACACACTTTGTTCCACATTTCTTGAGTAACTTTCGTAGGAAACACTTTCGTGTGGACTTTAGAATCATGAAAGGTTTAATATATTTACAACATTTATATGCCAACACTCATAACCTTCCGTACAAGTGTGATATGAAGCAATGAATACCAACCAGACGATTTGTGCATTTCCTATTATCAATTGCTTTAACTAAACTCTAAATAGAGCCATTTGTAGGGGAATAGCATAGTATGGAAAATTAATACTATAGAACATAGTTATGCTGTGATGTTTGATACATGTATAGTGTGTTTAAATAATCTACTTCACTTCTTTTTTATCATATAATTTGAAAACAATAGCGTGCAATCAATTTACCCCACTTCCAATTTCACCTGAAATTAGAAACCTACAGTATGTAATCAATCTTCTCTACTTTCTATTTTCTTATGCGTTGCGACTCTGTGATCGTAAACTAAATAACAGAAAAGAGCAAAAACCAACATGTTTTGTAAAATTCAAGTAATTTATTTACTTACAATAAAAATGTAAAATTGAAAAAGAAATACAATATTGCGAATTAAATCCCAAATAGTCCTAAACGTTCTATCACACGTTCAACGCATATAGTTCCAATGAATTCATGTGGTGTTCCGAATTAATTCAGTCTTGACAGCGCTGATGTACAAATGTCCTGGAATGTGATAATGTGCTAATAGTCTTGGTGCATCACAATGGTATAATCCATAATGCCCTTAATTGAATTCACAATAATTCCAAACTAGTGTTTTGTCCGAAAAGTATTGACGAGAACTTTGAAATTCAAGCGAATATTAAAAATAAATAAATCCACTCAAATATTAAATGAAACACAACTCAAGTTGATTCCACTAAGACTGATGTTAAGATACTGAATGGAGAAATTCTGTTTACTTCTCTCTTATATAAAACCTAAGACACAGTAACAAAACCATGATGAGGATCATGTCCCATCAAATTCATTTCACAACATTATAAGTTGCAAACAAGGTCAGGTCTCTTCCTAAAAATTCTGTAAAGGACATGTAAAACAGTGGGTACACCAGGAACTCCAGGGATTTCCAATGGTCCAATGCCCCATAATCGCCTGAAAGACAATTGAAATTTATCATGGGAATGTCACTTTATATGACAATAAGAATTTAGCATGGGAATGGCACTTGGTGGACAATGGAAATTTAACATGGGTGACGTCATGAGGTTTTTAGGGACAAAAGGGCTTTAGGGGCAAAATTGGTTATGGGGACATACAAAATATACACAAACAAACACATACTTATACAACACAAATACAACATCTTTTTTGGGAGGCAAGAGTGAAAGAACATATACTTTCAAGTCAAGTGATTGGCCCTGAAAAGGGCCATTGGGGTTTGTCAACTAAAGACAGTTAACATACGGAGTATCGCACTGATCTTTTCTTTTTTATACTTCTTTTGTCAGTGGGTCCATACATCAAGACTCTTCTTAGACAGTGTTGCCATTCCACATCAATCCATCTCTTCCAAATAGCCATATCTTTTTAGGTGCACCTGCTGAGGCTGTGAGGAGTGATGGCATGGTATGCACCAAAACAACCAGAAGAGAGTGATTTTAATCGAGAATTAGCCGATCTTCGTTCCTCTTCTCAAACATCTGTACCGGTTCCAGTGGCAAGTTTTCTTTTTTCATTCACTGTCTCTCTTTTTGAATTTCTTCACTTGCATGGGTATTTCCTCCGTTTCTTCTCTTCCTCTGTTTCTTTTCTTGCCAGGATGGATATGGGTTCTTCGATCATCTTCGGAAGCCCGCTCCTCTCCTTCTTGTTTATTGTGTTTGTTCTCTTTCTACTTAGGGCATTCAGATGACCAATACCCCTTCTACTGATAATGATAACAGGATTCTCGACATTTTATTCATTACTCCTGTCTTGCTTTGACAGATTGGGCATTCTGTTCCCCAGTAACGTTTCTTCTGACGGATATAGCAAGCATCTTGAAATTTTTCTCGAAAGGAGGAGTAGTAGTAGTCCTTCGAAGTTTCTTAAGTAAGACAACTTTTCTTGACTCTTCCATCTTTACTGTTTGAGAGCTGAATGAATAACCTAACT
This sequence comes from Sinohyriopsis cumingii, assembly GCA_028554795.2. Lineage (NCBI taxonomy): Eukaryota > Metazoa > Mollusca > Bivalvia > Unionida > Unionidae > Sinohyriopsis > Sinohyriopsis cumingii. Next base: position 18,597,614 of record CM068828.1, on the reverse strand, counting down.
CCGAGACACTAGCCCTCTGAATAGTGAAGGGGGCACTTTAGTGACAAGGGGGGCTTCTATGTTAAATAAGGGGGGTTGTACCCTAACGACAAGAGGAATTTAACATGGGAATTTTAACATGGGTGGGCCTATAGAGCGACAAGGGGAATTTAACACAGGGATTTATAGCAACAAGGGATTGGGCCTGTCTAGCGACAAGGGGAATTGAACATGTGTGACATTACGGTAGTGGACATTGGGGAAACAGTGGCAACAATGCTGCAAGGGGCTGACCTCAATCGGGCGGAACAGTCTTGCAAAGGGTTGACCTGAATACTCGTTACTCTACTGAAAATAGAGACATAAATATAGAGACATAGACAAATAGACGTGGTTAGAGACATAGACAGAGACATAAACATATATAGATTTATGGACATAAACCTATCACACAAAAAATCGACTAAAACATTGTTTCGGCAAGAGAAAATAGGCATCTTTTCGAGTCAATGGAGGGGCCCTGAAAAGAGTCTTTGCTGGTTTCTACTTCTTCGACTGTCATGTTTTCCACCAGTTCTTTATCTTCTTCACTACATTTTTCGTCGTCTTCTTTTCCTGCTTCTTCTCCTTCTTCTCCTCTTCCTCCTTTTTTTAACTGCTTTTCATTTTTTTCTTTTTTCTCAAGCTTATCATTTCATCTTCTTATTTCTTCCTTTTCGTTCTCGTCTTCCTTTCTTATTTTTCCTCTTTCATAAGCTCCCCATAAATTTCCTTCCCTCTCCTTAAATTATTGATTTCCATTTTCAATCAGTGGAGGCTATAGGAACCATGCTCAATCCTGACAAGCATCTATTCAACCATCCCTAAGGTATCCACTACCTCTTGTAGCTTCTCCATCATGTAAGCGTACTTCGATGAAAGTTTTGATTATTCAGTGTTGAATGGCGCGAATGATAAACGCTACACTTTATATGTCTCAAGAAACGGACGTGAAGGGAAACATCCCTTCTTACCAACTACCCATATAACATACCAAACAGCCCATAGTGATTTGAGTGCTAAACTAAAATAAAATTTTATACAAAACAACACACTAATACTTACAAAACTCACTATACTTTCTATCAATACATAGTGGAGAAGGAACGTTTTAATTTAAAAAACATAGCATCACTTACAATCACATCAGCAAAGGAGTTAGTGTTTATAGTCACACTACTACACTCATGCACACTCACGTACGCGCACGCACACAAACAAAAATACGCACACGAACGCTCACGCACACAAACACAAACAATAATACACACACGTACACCCACGCACACAAACTAAACTACACACACGCACTCATACGCAAACAATCTTGCCGTAGTTCTAAATTTTCTAAAAGAGTGTTGATCTGCCTCTCGAATGTGATAATACTTTTCGGGGAATAATGGTGGTGGACTTTGGTTTGACGTAGACTCTCTTGGTCTGTATTCTGGCTCACTTGTGTCATCTTCAAAATCGCTGGTATGGATTTGAGCCAAGACTTCAGCTATGTGCGAGGCGATAGGTCACGTTTCTGCCTCTTACTTTCTTTCCTTTCTTCACGAAATGATGCGATTGTTTTATCGCCATGCAAACAAGCTGAAATCTTGGCTGAAATCCATGCCAGCGATTTCGAAGAGGACACGAGTGAATCTTAATCAACGCCTTCCACGTCTGCTCCCAGACCAAGCGAGGTTACCATTGGCGAAAGTCAGCCAGTAGCACCAGAAAAGTAATATAGCATTCAAGAGACTGAAGAAAATTTAGAAACACGGCATACACTTACACGGTGAAGTTTAAAGAGTTTAAATCGACTTGCTGCTTGAGAAATCAGAAGGTTTCACCACCGATTTTTTGGATTCATTGTTAACCACATTGAAACGACAATGCCAAGCAAATGAAGACGATCGTTTGAGACTCTCTATTTATTGCAACAGTTTGTAGTCACCCATCTGGATCTAGTTTAGCAACTCACGTATCCCCTCCGTACTGTAGCAGGCAACTTCCGCACGAACATCGATAAGATTTCTACGTTTTTTATCACCCTCACGACTCTTCGACATTTAGGAAGAAATGTTAAAGTATTGTCAATCAGAAGTTGACATTTTATGGCGTTCTTGTGGAAGAGTTCGACAATTCTTTCTGGAGCATGGATGGATCGATCCTTTGAAGGAAGACTGTACCATCGCTAAAGCGTGCTCCTTAGAGTACCGTTAATACTTTATGGATCTCATCCACACAGGTGTAAAAAGCTAAGACTGTAATCACCTTCTCAACGACATTCACATGTCAAAGAAGAATACATGTTGCCTGTGACTTTGCCTGGTTACTACGACTTTGAGAGTCGTTTCCAAACATTCAAAGGAAAGTGGCCTAAATATCTTGGACGACCTACACCCAAAGAATTAACCAGAGCTGCATTAATTTACTTGTGAGAAGATGGTTATAAAGTCTATTGTTTGAGTTGAGATGTGTCACTTCACCAGTGGGTTCAGAAAGATTCTGCTTACCTGGAACATGTTGGATGGTCTCCGTTCGTTTAGTTGGATCCCAGTAATATTTCCGTGGATACTCTACAAGAGAATATTTGTGGTTTGTATCTGGTATTGTGAAAACGCATATACAAGAGTTCGTCAAGATACAAGTGCAATGCAAATAATTGCATCCTTGACAACATCAATCTTTAAACCACTGGAACGTCAATGCAATAAGAGGATTTATTCTTTTTCAAGTGTTCAAATGATTAGAGATTGATAAACCAAGCGAGAATCAGAAGGCTTTGGATGCTACGACTTTTACTTACATGTGACAGTAATACACATAATTGCAAAAGTACATTTATGACCTACAAACGAAGACATTGCTGTGAATAACTAAGGACATTCTGAATCTGTCTGACATGAGTATAGAAATTTTCCGTCATGACACCACCGTAATCAATAGCGCTGCAACCGATTCCGTGGAAGGACATCAGTGACAATATTCAGACCTTAATTATTATCAGAACCGTTTACAAGAACTGTTTCCTTTGAATCCTGGACGATATGTGGTGTGCTTTGTATTGATTTTGTTTTCTTTTTTTTTAGTTTTCGTTTATCAGCAGATTCCTTGAGGACTGCTTACGAACAGTGTACCTGCAAAAACATCAAGAATGCTCATTTAAATGCGTATGAGAGACCCATTCTCTTAAAAGCGTTGCGCTTTCAGATCGATACTTTTCAACCGCTACGTGAATAAAATATTCGTGACGCTTTATCGACTTTGGATGCTTACGAAGTTGTGTTGCTCGCTTGCTACTCACACAAATACTTTAAATATGTACGTGACTGTAAAAGTGTTGGCGTTGATGCTTGGACAGAAGAAGCGTCTGACTATGCCAAAGATTTGTGTTAATTACTGAAACCCAAAGTGAACAATGTGACATTTAAACCCGTGTTAGCCACAGTGACAGAAGAAGCCGACACAGAGGAAAACCAAATTCAGGACAGCAGTACCGTCTTCGTCAACGATACGAATGAAAAGCTATTCTTGGAGAAAACAGACTCTCAGTAATGTATAGACTCATAGACTAATTCAGACTGTCCCTAGAAACTCTGGGGAACACTTGATTAAATAATATTATACAGCGACTTGTTTGTGTTGCACTTTGATCCTTTTGCTTTGCATGACAACGATGTACTAATCCATGTGGGTTTTGCGTTTCTTTTTCTTTCTATTTCATCTCAAGTTTCAACTTTGAACACTGAATCAACATGTCCTGAAAGGTATCAAATATCTTTTCTTATTCATGTTATTTTAAAATTCTGATCACCTTCGCTATGGCTACATCTTCCTCCTCTACCTCTACCTTTGATCTTAAAGTCATTGACAGAAACGTTAGTGCATGCACGTTGGGACGCATTATCTGCGTCATCACTTTAACATGTTGATTGTTGGATCGCGTTGTCAGGCAAAATCGAATTTGTCAAACATTTGATTGAGCATAAATCCCATTTAGTCGATCGTCCATCCCAACGCATCGTGTGGTGTTGCAAAGAGTGGCAATCGGCTTACATCCTCCTTCAAGAATGTCGAGGAGAGATCCATCGTCTTTGTGGAAGGTATTCCTAGCAAATATGACTGGACCGTGACTAACACGAGTCAAACATGTATGGTCATCGATGACGACATGTTAGCAAACAACGAAGAAGTAAACACCTTTGGTTTACACGACAATGTCATCATCGTCATGCCAGTGTCATTTTGTTTACCCAAAATGTGTTTCAACAAAGCAAAGCCCATCGTATCATTATTCTCAATGCCCATTACTGGTGGCAACAAGAAGGGCCAGCCATTTGCAAGTCCCCATCGTCTTGAAAAGCTCAAAAAAGCCCCGACACTTATTTTCCGTCTCACAAACTTCAACATAACTTCTTTTAAATCTTAATTTCCAGTCGAATTGATTCGCGTCCTGTATGGCATCAGCCGCAAAATAAATCCACAAATGCATGCACGTGTGTTAGAAGCCAGACTAAACGAGGTATTAAGAGGTTTTAATGCGACAGTACTTCAATTACTACAAGGCATCAGTCACATTTCGCATCAAATCAAAAGCTTTGTGACAAACAAAAATGCCTTGTTTCAACTGGCATATCCGTGAATCGATCTTCATACCAAAAATCAAATCATTTTGAAACCGTAATGGAATGTTACATGGTTTACTGGATTTATCCAAAGAACTGTCACTATTTAGGCCGCGTCGAGCGATGCTCATCATGTAGATGATAGGACGTACCAACCATCAGTGGAAACACATTCCAGTATGAACAGACCTGTGCTTCAGCGTTTGTTTTCTCCTGAAAAAACACGTCACCTAAAATTGCACAGCACCACCACTCTCTTGCCAAAAGATGAAAAAGAAAAGGGACTGAATCCTCGTTTAGCCAAATATTGTGACATGTTGTCGGTATTGTCGAATGCCCATCCATCCATGCGAAATCAATTCATTCAAGTAACCCATAAGCAATCATCAATACCGTGCTCGAATGCCATCGTTGGTAAGGAGAACTAGCCCCTCGTATACCTCCCAATCCTCATCTGACCGATATGTCACTCTTACTATACGAATGACAATAGTTGAAGAATCGTGACGACTTGTCCGAAATCGAAAAATTGCAATGTTACTTTCAAATCTTGCAATGTCGCCAGCTCTTTCACCATAATGCTTTAGATGGAACAGCTATACAGACTGAAAGATTTCAAGACCAAGATAAAAGCCATCCAACCCGCGTGGTCAAGACAGACACATCTTCAAGGATGAGAGATAAAGGAGTAGAAGAGTTTCAAACTCCACCAGAAACAGTACGCAAGGTACCAACACAAACTACATTAATAATATATTGGATGTAAAGGATGATGGCATCCCCTTCTTGATCAGAAGAGAAAAAGAAAGAATTGACGACGGAAGTCAAACAGAACTGATTACCCCTGTTCAGTCATCCTTCTGGACACCAATTGCCAGTCAGACACGTAAAGTATTATAATCACCCAGAAATACCACACTAAGAAAAAAGTAGCTTCAGTGAACAATGAGTGACGTATTGAAGAGAACCCTGATCGGGAATCTTTTAGTTGGCATTTACTAAAATCCTGTCCATCCAGAGGAGTCAAAAAATGATAAGATGCTATCAAAAGTGAAAGTGTACGCTTACCCCAGGTGAGGCAATGGTTAAAAAATAAGCCACGTACACGTTGCACAAACCCATTGAACGAAAATATTCCAGACGTAGAATTATAATGGAGGGTATCGATCATCAATAGCAATAGCTGATGTCTCTAATTTGGTCGCCTACAATCGTGGCTACAAATATTTGTCTTGTGTCATCGACATTTTTTTTCAAATTGGCTTGGGTTATGACTTTAATTTCCAAAACGAACATTGAGTTAGTGCTAGCCTTAAAACTGGTGTTTAAACAAAATAGTCGTTTCCCACTCCGATGGCAAAAAGACGAAAGTACCGAAATTCTGAAGCAAGCCTTTCAAAAACAATTTCGCCGCCGAGAATCCCGAATCCAAAAGCCAGCATTTTGGGACTTTTTCAACTCACGCATGTGGAAAAATTCTACGCATCAACACACTCTGTAGTAAACCGATTTCTTACTGCATCTGGTCAACGCTTACAATCAATTTTACCATCGGAGCACCGGATGCGCCACCGAAAAAGTTATTCTCTACAAATGAAGTTGCGGTGTTTAAGCGTTTGTTTGGAACGTCCTCTACTGCACCCAAGAAACGTGGACTGTTAATGACGGTCGATTGGGTGCGCATTGGAAAAATTAAACGCACCTTCGACGAAGGGTTTTACCGAACTGGACCACCTAACTGTTTTGTGTCATTGGACGAGTACTTGGAGGCCATCCTCCCGTCTTTAATCTGGAAGACATGGACGGCGTTGTGTTCAAAGGAACTTTTTACTTGTCCGAGTTACCATGAGTGACCAAAAAAGAAGTGTACTGCATCGAAAGCGTTCTCGGTCGAAGAACCTGTAAAGTAGGCAAACTGCGAGTCAAAGAAGTGATAGTGCGTTGGAAAGGATATCTCTCGAGCTTATATTCTTGGAGCGACGCTTCGCATGTCAGAGACTATAAAAGGAGATTACCGTTATACCGTTTAACACATTAGTTGCGACCGCTCCTTCTCAGTTCTTCTTTTCGAGATCTACATAAGCATCCCATGTGGGTGTGATGTGGAAAACGTGTGCCTACACCTGAAATCGTCTTCTGCCAAATCTTTGTGGTGTATTATGTTGCTGGAGCCGCCATCGCCAATTTGAATTCACAACAAAGAGACAAACAACTGTGGACAATTTTACTCATTTTTACTGCTAGTGTGCGTTTGGTATGTTTGGTGACTGTATGTGATTGACTGTATATCTTTAAAAAAGTTTCTTCCTTCTCCAATATGGGTTGGTATGGAGTATAGTGTGTTTTGTTTCTGATAGTGCGTTGGCTTAAAAAAAAGTAGAGAGTTTGTTTTAGTTCCGCGCTACCATCTCTTTTGGATATTTTGTACCTGATATGTTTTTGTGAGGGGTATGTTTTACTTCAAGTTGATGCTTCAGGCATATAACGAGACATACTCCATATTCATTGGAACTCCTGTAGGAAACAAGTAAGAACGCGCTTGTCTACCACAGCTCGCACTCCCCACCCCAATACAGTTCAAAGCAAGTTTCGACTTTTGCTAATAACAACATCTGTGGAGCTAAAGCAGACAAAACAGCCCACCCAGACATTAGACCAGCAGAAGCGGACTACCAGCACACCAAGCAGCCGTGACCTGATGAAGTGGCCCAGCAGCTCACCAAGCAGTCTGCCGAGCCGTACCTTGTAGAAGAAGTGGTCTGGCAACTCGCACAGCAGCCCTCCAAGCAGTAAACCAGAGATACTGTGTACACACTAAAATTTAGGAACTGAGAAATGATACTTTGAAAATAAGGTAGGAAACCGATTTTAGTAAATTGAAAATTGAGCTGTGATATTTCACAACTCTTTGTATAATATCTATGAAATATCTCTCACACCATAATAGCCATCATAATAATCTTTTGTACAAGATTATTATATTGTTATCACAACATTCATAGGAACGTTTCCCTTACGTTATAATTGCAGTGATTATACTTTCCTCGTCATAGCTGGCTTTTTAAAAATTAAATTCTTTTATTTTGGCGCCATATTCAGCCAATCAGCAACAGTTTTACATTTCAGGAATACCGAGTTGCAAAGGTTCACCTCGATCGAAAACAGATGATAGGAACATAACTAACAAACATCTTGGTGTAATCTTTACTCGTGCGATCAATATTGTGTCTGTGATATATCACTATTTGTTTGTTTGTCCCCATAAACACTTGTGTCCCCAAAAATCTTTTTGTCCCCATAAATCCAATGACATCAGCCATGTTAAATTCTCATTCCCCCCCCCCCGCCCGCCAGTGCCATTCCAATGTTAAATTCCCATTGTTCCCCAAGGGGCTCTGGGACATTGGACCATTGGAAATCCCACTGTCCACCGGTCGGCGCACCCTACTGCTGCCACGAATTCAAACTAAAGTAATCATGTAAACCTGTAAATAAACCTGTAAATAATGATAATCTTAATATAGGACCTACAATCATATACAAATATTAGCTATATGCTACGTTGATATTAATAAAGAAATTAGTCAAGCAGGCCCAGCTCCTTTATTGAACTATGAACAAAGACTGATTACTGAATAAAGTTTAAATATAAATAACGCTTTTAATTGGAAAAGTATAGTGAGTCATTAATTTATTTCATTTTCTATTTTCTCCTGTAATCAGAAAAGCATAGTTAGTATTAAATCCACTAAACGTTCCAATTTTCTTGTAATTAGAGTCCTTGTTTGAGTAACACCTTTTAACAGGAATCTATCGTCCTACGTCTGGAAATTCACCACCTCCCCTCCAAAAATAATATTTATCTACCTTTAAGAGTTTGTAAACGTCAGTGTGTACTTCTGCATATTATGGATGGAATGAGTTCAAATATGAAACCATATTTAATCTTTGGACACCCTGGGCACAAAGTGTCGGATTCATTGTCAAAAGAAACCAACGCATTTATCACAGTCAATAGACGTTTTGTAGACAAGAGCGATTGTGGTGTTTGTGGACACTATCTTTTCAGGAATGTGCAAAGCTAAGGGACAAATTAGATCAAATTTCAATTTGATGAACATCGAGTTGCGCGTGTTCAGTGCGTAATTTGAACGTATTACGCAATTAGTTATTGTATCCTCAACATGACATTGACAAAATTACATGAACTCAGCTGAACTGGGACTGCTGAACAAAATTGTCGATAGAAACTCCATTTACTAAAAACTACATTGGACTCAGTAAGTAATAAATGGCTTATCGTCTTGTATTTTGTATAATCTTTGTTGTTTGTAAGCCATGTTTAATACTTAAACCAATATATAAATACAATCGCGTGGTTATGCACTAAAAAACCATTTACAAAGATGTAAAATATGTTATCACTTAACTACTCTGTTTTAGATCATGACCACCACAACGTGTATTCTGTACTTTACTTCTTGTCTTTTTCTTTTTTCTATCAGAGGGTGAGTATTTATTGGGTTTAACCATCACTCTTTCTGCTATTGTTTTGAAAACGGAAATACTGCTTGGGATTGGACTGATAAGGGAGCAGAGTAAAAATGAACCGTTTAATGAATGTTTTATAACTTCTTTGTTCCTCAAGGTTACTTAGTTTTTCGAAAGGCATTCCAAAGTTAATCATGGCAAATATCCTTGTTTGTGTCTAAAATGTCTTGTGAAATAAATCTAGCGCAAACAACAAAACTATAATGAGATATACTGAGATGACTATTGGATTTGTAAACAGTTGAATGAAGCTATGCAGTCTAGGCTTTTGTAATACTGTCCTGCTTTGTTTTTATTTATTATCCTTTATCGTGTCTTAACTCGATGGAACGGTATACAGTTTGTATACATTACAGGGCATATAATTAAATCCGTTCTTTAGACTAATTATTACAGATTTTGGCATATTCAGGCATGGGAAAATATATCATATATTATGCTAATGTTATTGAAACCATTGAATTTCATCAATATGACAGACGGACATTCAACTGCTCATTTATTCGTTTACGCATTTATTTTGTTATTTTTAAGTTGAATTTGAAAGGGAATTCTGGTATTTTATTTTGTATTTAAGTACAACTACTTCAAATTTGTATTTACCAGGGTAAATGTTTTTAATTGTCAAGCAACAAAATATTTAAGCAGTCGGAAGGGAGGTGCATTATGCAAAGAAAGCCTGCTTGACAGGTGGGCGGAACATCTACTGCAGGATTACAGGGTGAGTAGATGTTGTTAGGGATTGGCTAGTACTGTGGAATCTGGTTGTTTTTTTTACCGACTAGTCAACCATTACGTTCGTGTCTTATACGAAGAGCTCAAATGAATGTATAAAATAACAAACATCTTGAATGCATCACAGGTATTCGATTGAAGAATTTGCATCAATTTCATTGAATATGTTACAACGCTTACATAAACCCTACATATTTGGTACATGATTGAGTAGACATAGATAGGAATTGGTGAGTATTGTGATATAATGTTATTTATTTCCGACGAGTCATATATCACATTCATACCGCATATTGGGAGTTGGAATGAATACCCTATGGTTATTATAGATAATCTTCATCAATGAATACAATTTCAATAGCTGGAATGACAAGATTCCAATTATAATGAATAAGACGTCTTACACAAATATATTTGCAATTAAATTTGTCTATCGGTCATATCCGGAACGTATTAAAAATTTTCAAGTAACTTTTAATATTGATTTTTTGTTGTAGGGTCTAACGCCATTATTTCAGCACAAGATAGGCTATACAGGACGGCCAGTATAAATGGTGTAGAAAGAACCCGGGAAAAGCACGGAAAGAACCACCGACCCACGAGAAGCTACTGGCAAGCTTTCTCACATACCATCATTGGCCGAATCCGAGACTCGAGCCCACGCAGACAACGGTGAGTTGCAAAATGATCCGTAACGGTGAGCACTTTAGACCACTCGGCCACTCGGGGCCCCGTCATCTAGCTTTCACAATGTCATCTAAAGTAGAGAATTTTATTTTAAATCCTATATAGGAAACGCTAGTCATTGAAAAAGGGTGAGTTTGCTCCAGCTTGCCAGATAATATGATTTTTCTGAGGCGAAGGATTCTTTAAGGATAAAATAAATACAACATATTTTGGTTCAGTGTTTCGTAGAAAAGAATTCTTTGGCTAATTGTGAATCGTGTCTCTTGCAATGAAAGTAATGGACTTGAAAGTAAGACCTAAGACGGACAAAGAGTTAGGAAAGCATGAAATTCTGAAAGAAGAAAGATATGCAGTTGCTGAAGGAGGAAAGAGACAATGAGACAGATGCAAATGCATGTAGAGAAAGAGTAAAGATAGAGACAAATACAGTTGCAGAAGGAGGAAAGAGAAATACAGTTGAAGAAAGAAGGAAGAAACATGCAATTGTATAAACAGGAAAAGGAGAGAGAAAGAGAACTAAGGCTTAATGCAAATGTTAATGCAAAGACAAAAAGAGAAATAGGACAGGAAGAAAGACACTTTCAATTTAGGTTAAAAGAATTTGATCTGGCAAGTGAAAAGCACTCCACCACTTTACAGACAAATTTAGGTGTTGATGGTACCAAATATTAGGCTAGTACCCCTTTTTAAAGACTAAAGAAAAGCAACAGAATAAATACAGTACCATTTCCAATGCCCTTATTTCTAAGAGGTCATTATCACAGTCATGCATTGAAAGTATTACATTTGTTGGGTCAATCAAATCCCAGTCTGATTTTATTATGGAGAATTGTGAGCCATTCATATCGAAAGGTTCCGTAACACTTATTACCAATTGTTTCAAAGTTATGTTATAGAAATTTTATGAGACACTGGACAGGCGATAATTAGTCTTCAATTATTAGGTCCTTTTTCTGAGAAGTCATTTTGCTAATGAAAGTGATTTTACTCAAGGCGAAGAGCGCGGCTTTGCTAATGTTACTCTCAATTGTGTACATTTAGCAGTTTAGAAAAGATTTTATCAAACTTTGAAACATTTAGACTCGGTCAAATTATTTTGATACAGGAAAATATTGGGGCAAAGGTATTCATTTACTGTTGGTTGCTGTTTTGGAATCAGTTCAAAAAATCTTTAGGATTTAGTCCATTTGATCCAGTTTTTGGACATCTATAACGACATCTGGAATGATCTTGGAGACTATTCGGAAATTCTTCGATAGACTCAGTGATGCAAATTTGACAGTTCTTTTTTAGTAAAAGTGAGCTTAGCCATGTTTCTGTTACATTTATAAGGCATATCGTGGTAAACGGACAAGTTAAACCTATACAAGTTATTGTCAAGGCCATTTCTTAATTCATTGTGCCTATCAGTAAAAAGCACCTGATGAGATTTATGGTATGGCTGGATATAATCGGAAATTTAGCTCCAATTTAGCCATAATTGCTTAACCCCTGACAAATTTACTGAGTACAAAATCTACGTTTTATTGGTATGTAAAATGTCAGGAGAATTCGATAGGTTAAAAGCCATACCTAAGAGTGCAGGGAGACTTTCAGCTCCCTAATTCATTTCATCATTTAGCATACTTGATGATGTAAGTGATGTGGGGTTGGTGTAGTATTGATTCAAGAAGAAAAATATGGTGTAGATCATCCAGTATGCTTAAGCACTGAAAACATTAAACAAGCACCAGAGAAATAGTTTCACAATCTATAAGGAATGTTTAACTTTGATATCGGCTTTGCTTCACTTTGAAGTGTATTTTAGTTCAGTTCCTCCGATTATTGCATTCTGTGCTGTTACGACTCTATGGTCACAAACTCTAGTAACATAAATGAAGCAAAACCAGCAAGATTTGTAAAACTTAACAAACAATTTATTTATAAAAGTTATAAATGAAAAGTGTGATAGGAACTCACAGTATTAAGAAGTGAATTTATCTTAGTCCTTATAAATGTCTATGAAAGTCCTAAATTAATGAAAAGTCCTTTACAATTTTCAATACCGGAAATGTACTGGTCCTCCAAGAATTGTAACGTTGTCAAGATGGCGTTCCAGAATGAAATTATAGTCCAAATAATGAGCACTTTCTATTTCCACTGAACAGTCAAAAAAAAATATTTTCCACTCAAAAAATATCTAAGTACAGCATAAAACACGCTTGCAGACTTAAATCTGTTAGGAATATTTAATTTACATTGCTTGTTAGTAAGGTTTTAGAAAACAATGTTTAATAAATTTCATTATATTATATTGTAATGTACCGTTGAATGTTGGACTTGACCTTGTCCAAAATCGAGTTCATTTCTGATTTACCTGATTGATTGTTTTAATCTCATTTTATGTAAATAACTAATACATAGCTAAATTATTATCAATATGTATAGAGATAAAATCAGAATTATTATTCATATAAGTAAATTTGTTTATTGGGTCGAGGTCTAGGTATTTATTTTGTAAACATCAGGATCATTCTAGAAGGTTATTTTACATTAGGTAAAAGTTTTTGTTTAGAAAACGATAATCATACCTCGTATGAAGAAGGTATTCGTCTAACATTATCTATGCTCAACACTTACCAAGATGTTTGTATAGCTAGTTGGTTACAACAACATATTCACGACTGGGAATATGTAAGTGACTGGAATAGTTTTGGCTTCAATGTTTGGACTTAAGACGTGGCTGACTGTGCCAAAGATTTTCATTGAAGTGAGCATGCCATTCACACCCGTGTTAGAAAAAGAGGTTGTATTTGTTGTTTTTGTGGGCTTTAACGCCATTTTTTCAGCACACGATAGGCTATACATGGCCGCCAGTATTAATGGTGGAGGAAGAACCCGGGAAAACCCCGGAAAGAACCACCGACCCACGAGAAGCTACTTGCAAGCTTTCTCACATACCCACATTGGCTAAATCCGAGACTCCAACCGGCATAGACAGAGGTGAGATGGCAGTGATCCGTAACGGAGAGCGCTTTAGACCACTCGGCCACTCGGGGCCCCAGAAAAAGAAGTAGTAGAACCAAACACAGAGGCAAAACCAAGTTCATGAAAGTACTGTCGTCAACATAGAATAGAATCTAGACAATACTACACCAATCCAGAATCCAGATATCCTGGGGCACTTTTTGATCGACAATGTACATTGACTTATTTATATGCAAATTTCTTATTTTGATTTTTCTTACTGGTGTACTTATTCATTTGGGTCTTCTGTGGTTTTGTGTTAATGTAAAGTTTTGACTTTGAACACCCATTAAACATGTCTCCAAAGTATAAAATTTCTTGAGTTATCCATGTTATCAAAATTTGAAACCTTTCCGCTATGGCTACATCTTCCTCTTCCACTTCTTCCTCTGCCCTCAAAGTGATTGATGAAAATTTAGATGCTGGTGCTAAGACGGAGCGCCAGTCATGCACATGTCCCCATAGACGTGAAAAATTATAATAATCATCCTACTCTTCTTTTGTGTCCAAAAGTTGTCACACAAAACGCTTTCTTGAAAACTAATAAACATAAGTGGCCGTGTGAATACAAGCAGAACCAAGAATCATTACTCAAAATAAAATAAACACAACCTCAAACAATAACCCTCCCCCCCAAAAAATGTTTTTCTTGAAAACTGGGTTGTGGATCGTTAGGCAGTGTCAACATTCGTTCCATCTTCCAAATGCCCAAACAATTACCCACAAATAATCTTCTCCCCAAAGATATCCAAAGAAGAAGAAGAGGAGCGCCACGGAAGTGAACATTCCCAGAAAAGGAAGATCTACAAGATTAAAACATCTTCTACCAGAAAAAGAGGCACTGCAGCTCTATGCAAACGTACTGCGAAAAGCCAAATCTATCGGTGACAGTGTCGGCTCCAGCCTCTTCGACTTAGTCATCGACCATGATACCGACAAAACTCGATTGAACACGCGCCTTTCCTAATTTTATAAAACAAATGGAAACCCATGTCTAAATGCAACTTCTCCAGCTACGACCCCTTTTTCTTTTGCTGCAGCTACTGTCGCTACGAAAGTGGCCTCCTATATGAACAAAGTCCAAGACAGAACGGGAGTGATACCAAGTATACTGGGTTTATCCAAACGAGAAATGTAACGATTTATACCGTCAAAAGACGTCAACGTCGAGTGGTGCCCGTAATCAAGTAGATACGTAGTATCGACCAGCAGTGGAGACGATTTCCGGTATAAAACAGGCATGGACATAGCGTTGAATTACATACACTGACGGATTGCACCGATTTGTCTCGCAACGTCTTCAATTCTTTCACTAGAAAGCTTTATATAAAATAGCTAAACCGACTCTGAAAGTTTCAAGGCAGTCATAAAATGTCAACCACCCCAAGGGAACAAGACGGACGCAGTCACAGCGATGCAGGAAGAAGAAGAGGACACTCGAGAATTGTTCAAACTTTGTCTGCTCCTACGCTGGCACCCACATCCTTATTAACCAACCCCCCGACGAAAAGAATCAAAGCTTGAGTCAAAACGATGATGCCGACCTCTTCTTTGACAAAAGAAAAAAGAAAAAGAATTGAAGACAGAAGCGAAAAAGAAAGCAAGGAAAACGTGACCCCATTACATCCATCATCTGCTCCTACCTCTGTGGCATGACAGGCAGTTTCCAAACCTCACGAATGCAACAGTGGCATTTCTGAACATTGGGTGACTATTGAAGAAAACCATCATGGAGAACATTTTACTAGCAATTACAACAATCCTGCCCATACTGCGGGCTACGCAGGAGTTCAAACATTGTATCTTGCTAATAAAACTAAACTTAAAACTGTATGTTTACCCCAGGTACGACGATGGTTACAAGAACAAACAATTCACATATAAAATACTCGCCTGTCGAATAACAGAGGGCCAGTGCTGACGTTTTGAGTGTCTGAGCACAAGCACCCAAGGCTGAGCCAGCCAGTTTGAGGAGTAGGTTGTTTCGAGAGCTAAGGTTTGCTACAGTTTCTTCAGGTGGTTGTAGAATGTCAATGATCTGTCAAAAGTCACACCACTGTTGGTATCGGGTCGTGTTTTATATGCTGCAAATTGAGGACGATGCAAAGCTCATGGTTCGCATTTGCATTGTTAAGCTGGAAGACGCTGGAGACTGTCTTTGTTTTGCTCGGCTGTATGCGTCATTTCTTAAAAAAGTCCGTTATTTTCTCCAGATCCTTCTTCAGTACCTCCTCAAGCTCAGTAAATTAGCGACTGTGGGTCCCTATAGCAATGTAATCTGCGTAGGTAAACTTGGGCATATGGGTTTTAGGCAAGTGATTGATATAAACATTGAACAGAGTTGGCGAAAGAGCAGAAATGAAAACCAGTTTTGTGGATCATTTTCAACGCACTTTAAAAAGAAAACAAACGAGTGTGGAAATACAGAACACGATCTCAACTATAACGACTTCTTACGGTGTCTGGTCAAAGCTTATACAATAAACCCTACCATCGCAGCATCGGATATGCCCTGCAAGAAGTGATTCCCAACAACGAGATGACCGTATTTGGCCACATGTTTTGAACGTCTCATTCCGCCTCCAACAAACGTTGAATGTAAACGACGTGGTATTAGATGCGCATTGCAAAACCTAAACGGACATTTGAAGAAAACAAATTATTTACCTAACTGCCGAATTGTTTCCTGTCACCGGACGAATGCGTGGCCGTAATCCGCCTGCATATTAATTGGAAGACATGAATGGTGATGTGTTAAAATGAACCTTTTACTTTCCCGAGTTAAAACTAGTAACAACAAAAGAAGACAACTTGTACGATATCGAAAACATTATGATAGAAGAACACGTAAGGTAGGCAAACCCCGACTTGACGAAGTGAAAGTGCGTCAGAAAGAATATCAACCTAGTTTTGATTCTTGGACTGTCGCTTCGCAAGTCACTGATTATAAAAACACAGCTCTCATGCCGTTAAATATGGTAACAACCTCTCTTTCTCAGAGTTCCTCTCTTTAAGAACTAAAAGGAATCCCCTGAGTGTATATTTGAAGAACGGTGTGTCTAAAACGCAAATCGTTTGTTTCTGCCAAATATTTTGGTGTATTTTGTGATCGGAACCTCCATTGCTAATATGAGTTTGCAACATGGAGACAAACAATTGTGGACCATTTCACTCAACAACGCCAGTCACCACACCACCACCACAGCAGCAATAACACTCAATTGGACGTTTAGAAATTCCCACTCGGAAACTCTTTTGACATCAAATGGCGCCTCGGAAAAAAAGGAAATCAAATTATAAATAACCAATTTTATTTAACTTTACCTGATGACAGTTATATGGTTGTGTTTCCCCAAAACACCTCATATTGTTTCAAATTACCGCAGGACATGCAGTTAGATCACGAATTATATTGTGGAGTAGCTTTCGTAGAAATCATTAATTCCCCGCAAGTTATGAACATTTACCAAAATCAAAACACTTTCTTGGTCAAAATCCTGAACGAAAAAGTGCAAGAAATGTTGGACAAAAATGATCAGATGGTTCACGACTCACAAACACCATTATGACACAATCATCATATTGGTACGAGTCTATGCTCTTTAAATAAGTAACATAAAAGAGTGAAGACAACAAGCTTTGTAAAATTAAACAAATAATTTATTTCCCTAGAATACAAAATGTCAAATAAGAACAAAGAAATTACGGTAATGCGAATTAACCCCCCTCCCAAAAAAATCCAAAAATGAAATTCAAGATGGAAGGCGATGATGTCTGTAATAACCTACAAAGTGCAGATCTGTCAACAGTCTCTTGCTGAACCACATAGATATCATTCCAGGTTTTGAATTCAGTATAAATTCCAATGAATGTCTTTGTCCAAGAACTTTGTCAGAGCACTTTTGTATTTCCAGGTAAACAATCACTTTAATTCAATAATTTGAAGAAAAATAAAATTTAGCCCAAATTGTTCAAAACATAATGCATCTTAACATCTCAAATGCTTTAAGCCCAACTGACAATCCTTTATCACAACAATCAGTTATACGACTAACTTAGACGCAACATAGTTTCCCGGATGAGGGTCAAAGTTCATGCTTCTGGAAAAAATATAAGTTTGTAACCAATTCGCACATGATAAAATATGAAGTGGTCCAGGTATGACAATTGATTCAGTTTAATGATTCTTACCCTGAGAAAGAAAAAAACACAAATTAATAATGTTGTTTACCAAAACTGTCACTGATTTTGGAACAAGTCAGCAACTAGATATAATGTTTCATTTTCTATATAGGATAATGAGGCTATTATTAGATGTTTACATTAATGAAATAAAAGGCAATCAGGTCAAACAGAACTGAAATCAATTCTGGACAAGTCCTGTAAACAATGTTAATTAAAATAGCATGTAGTGGAATAAAAAAAATTAAAACCAACAAACAAACAATTTAAATTAAATATACATAACGCTTTACCCCATAAAAGAAAAGAAAGCTTTATAAAATAAAGCATTCCTTTTACCATAGGTCAATTATATATGTGGTTTATAAACCAAAATAGCATAAGAAGAAATCTTATGAATTATACAAAGTATACATGAAACAATACATTTCAAACACGTGAAGGTGCATCTGCTATTATGTTTCTGCAATAGCAAACTCTATCTAATAATCTCTCTGATTTTTGTTTTTGATCTTGGCGATGAGGGTAATGGGGTTGTGATCACTAGTTACAATAATAGGAGAAGGAGCTGAACTAATGTAAACTTCAAAGTGTTGTAATGCCAACATCAAAGCCAAACATTCCTTCTCGATTGTTGACCAATTTCTTTGGTGCTTATTTAATTTCTTAGAAAAATTGCACACTGCATGATCAACACCTTTTTCATCTTCTTGAATCAATACTACTCCAACCCCAACGTCACTTGAATCAACAGACAGTTTAAACGATTTGCTGAAAATTGGAGCTGTAAGAACTAGTGAACTCCATAGTATGGCATCTAACATACCAAACGTTTCATGACATTTTTTATTCAGTGAAACTTGTTTTGTTTTTTTGCTCCATACATTTTTTTCAGGGGTTCAGCAATCATGGAAAAATTGGAACATAATTTTCGATAGTGTCCAGCCATACCCAAAACTTGCATCAATTGCATTCTACTGATAGGCACAGGGAATTCAGATATAGCCTTGACTTAAGCATCTAGAGGTTTAACTTGTCCTTGTCGCACGATGTGTCCTACAAATGTTACACAAGCACGGAAAAACTCACTTTTGGATAAATTGTCAAACTTGTATCAGTGAGTCCGAATTGTCTCTAAATATTCTTTCCAGGTGTCGTTGTAGATGATCACATTATCGATGTAAGCATCACAATTATCTAGACTAGAGGTAATCATGTTCAGTAAACACTGAAAATTACTTGGTGAACCCTTCACCCCAAACTGCATCACTTTATATTGATAAAGTCCATCTGGAGTAACGAATGATGAAATTCTTTGAAATGGAAATGAATATGCTTCAGTCACACTTTTCAACTTTATATAATCAGTGCACATGCAAACGTTTTATCTGGTTTCGGAACAAGTATACACGGTGAACTCCAGTCACTTGTACTCGGTTCTATTAAATCATTTTCCAGCATGTACTGAATTTCTTTTTTCAAACATTTTTGTTTGAGATGGTTCATCCTGTACGGGTGTTGTTTCACAGTTCTGGAATTTACAATTTCAACGTCATGGAAAATTTAGTTTCTTCTTGTAGGAACATCTGGAAATAAGTGCTCATTTTCAAATAATAACTCTTTAAGTTCATTCCTTTCTTGCCGTTGCAATTGTGAAAGATTATGGTCCAGATTATTCATAATTTCTAAATTGCGAAGATTTATCACTCCAAAATCAATAGAGTCCGATTGCATTCCTTCGCTTAAATCCTCACTGAGTGGGACAGGTATACCTAAATTAACTGCAAGATTAACCTGGCTATCTATTTCAACAGACTCCTTTTACATATTTATGTGGCAAAGTTGTTTTTGTATTCGCCTCTCAGGAGTATTTATGATATAATTTAAATCATTTTCTTTCTTTTCAACTGTGTCAGGACCATAATACTTGGCTTGAAGAGGATTTCGTGGTATAAGCAAGATTGCCAAAACTCTATCACAGGGCTGAAAACTCCTTTTCTTTGCATTTGTATCATACCTTAATTTCATTTTTGACTGAGTAAACTGCAGATTAGTTCTTTCAACATCACAAGCCTTTGACAACTTATACTCAAAATTGGAAATAAAATCTAGAAGATTGATTTCGATATCTGCTTTAGAAAGAAGTTTATTTTTTAACAACTTTAATGGTCCACTCACAGTATGTCAAAAAATCTAGTTCAAGGAGAATGAATCCTAAAGATTCATGAACTGATTCCCTAACAGCAAACAATAATAAATGAATGCCTTCATCCCAATCTTTACCCGTATCAAAACAATATAACCGAATGAAATTTTTCAAAGTTTGATGAAATCTTTCTAAAGCCCCTTTGCTGTCAGGGTGATAGGCAGAATATTTGAATTGTTGGATGCCTAATTCGTACATGACTTGCTAGAATATTCCAGACGTAAAATTTGACCCTGGATCAGATTGGACAGATTTGGGAAGGCCAAATTGAGTAAAAAAAAACATTATCAAAGCTTTTACTATTGTTTTAGTTTTAATATTCCCCAATGGAATTGCCTCTGGGAATCTTGTTAACGCACACATTATGGTCAACAAGTTTTGGTTACCTGACTTGGTCTTAGGTAAGGGACCGACACAGTCTACCATTATACTGCTAAATGGTTCGTCAAATGGAAGAATAGGTTGCAAAGAGTCTTAGGGAACTTCTGATTGGGTTTTCCTACCATTTGACAAGTATGACAAGATATGCAGTATTTACAAACATCACTTTTAATTTTTGACAATATAAGTGATTCAAGATCACGTGATAAGTCTTATTAATCCATAAATGACCAGCCAAAGGAGTTTCATGGACCAACCTTAGTATTTCTTGGCTGTATGATTTTCGAACTACAGTGTTCACCGACCACTTGTCACCAGCAGGTGCCTAGAGCGGTCTCCATTTTCTCACAAGAATCCCATTTTTAATGTAATAACAAACAGGTGTTTGTGTGGCTTCAGTTTCACTAATGGACCTTTGAAACAAACAGGAGATCTCAGGATCTTTTTCCTGTTCGACGACAAGTGATTGTCGTTTGTCACCCTGATTAGAATAAAGAGAATAAGTTGTTAAAAGAGGATCACTGTGACCAATACCCTCTGATTGATCCAAACAAGGACTGAAAGTGACGTCATCAAAAGCCTAACCAATACATGTGTCAGCTAAAGGAATACTTTCCTGATGAACATCATTCTCAAGAGCTTTCTTTGCCATAGCTCTAGTAACTGCACATGCTGGGCATTGATAAGGAAATTCTTTTTCAATAGGATAGACGTTCTGATCCAAACAAGGCTTGTCAGTTACAAGTGGATTTTAACCACAACCATATCTCCAGTTAGGTCGTTGTCTAGTAATAAAAGACACTGTTCCGACTGTGACATGTCCTGAGACTACGTCTGATAACAAATATACACAATGGAGAGGAACATTAATAAAGCCGCACTCTATTCCCCGAATATAACACTCTCATTAGAAAAAGACTTTTCAGAAAAAAAGACAATTACCGGATAATAAAGGACGCTGAGAAGCTCATGTGTCCCTTACAATTGTAATAGGGATGGTGTTGGCTGGATCACTCATGAATGATATAGAACCCTTCGACGAATGGTTCATAATTCTCCATAATAAAATCAGACTAGGATTTATTAGACCCAACAAATGTATTGCTTTTAATACTTGACCGTGACCTTGACCTCTTAGAAATAAGAGCATTTGGAATATGTCTGTCTTGTTTCTGTTGCTCATTTTTCAACTTATAGCAATCGGAAATAACGTATGATTTCCTCTTAGAATAGGTTCAGGTAGGAAGATATAATGCTTTCTTATCATTCTTATCAGGAACTTGATTTCTAAAAGTTGTGCCAGACTGAAATTTAGAAGGGCTCGTATTAGGCTGGAATATTTTTTAACAGAAAGTTGAGTGGAAGACTTGCTTAAAAAAGAAACTATATGAGCTAAGGAATACTCGTGAGCAATACGAACGGTATTTTCTAAGGTTTCGACCTTATGCTCATCAAGATAAGTCTTAATGTCACTATGGACATAGTTTATGAATTCTTCAAGCAATACGAGTTGTCTTAGATTTTCATAATCTTGATCAACTTTCTTGGCTAAGCACCACCTATCGAATAACTGCTCTTTTTCTCTTGCAAATTCGACACGAGTTTGTCCAGCTTCTTTTTTATAGTTTCTGAATTTTTGCCTATAAGCCTTAGGGACTAACTCATTACCCTTTAAGATTCATTTCTTAACCAAATCATAGTCAGCACTCTGCTGTACTGACAGGGTTGCATAGATGTTTCGGGCTTTGCCAAAAATGTGCACTATGTAATAATATAGTCCAATGCTACCTTGGCCATTTCGATTTTTTAGCAATTTTTTCAAACTGAGGAGAATATTTGTCTACTTCCATTTCTCTAAAAGTGGGCACTAACCTAATATTCTAAGTAACATCAAAACTTGAATTTGTATGTAAAGTGGGGATGTATTTTTCACTTGCAAACTCTAATTCTCTTATTCTAAATTAATATTCCCTTTCTTCCTTCTCTCTTTGCGTTTGCATCTGTCTCTCCCTCCTCTTTTTCTAATTGTAACTGCACTTGTTTCTCCTCTTTCTGTAACTGCATTTCTTTCTTTCTCTCTCCTCCTTTTCTTATTGCATTGGTTTGTCTTCTTTCTGTAACTGCATTTTTTTTCTTCTCTTTTTTCTGTAACTGCATTTGTTTCTCTCTCTCCTCTTTCTCCAACTGCAACTGCATTCTCCTCTCTCTCTCCTCTTTATCAAATTGCATTTGCTTCTCCTCTTTCTGAAGTTCAAACTTCCTTAACTCGAATTTTGTATTTTAATTTTAATTCTTTTACTTTTATGTCAGTGTCTGACACAGGCTTACTGATCGAACCCAAAACACTTTTATCGAAAATATTTTTTTCCACCAAATATAGGACCAAAATATTTTTTATGTCTTGCTTCGTTAATGAAGCTTTCACCTCAGAAAGATCATATTTTCTGGTATGCTGAATCAATTCTTTTTATATTCAAGAGGTCTAACTGTTCCTGGGTAGGATTTGAGCTAAAGATCTTCTCTTTTGATGACATTGTAAAAAAGCTTACTGATTTCACTAAAGATTTCTAAATGTGAAATAATACTTTGGATTAAAAACTTTCGAAACTAGGGGCATTGAAATTTCAAGAACAAAGTTTTCTGAAATATTTTAGCAAAATTCTTATTCCAAGGACGAGCACCCAATTTTATGCTAGGAGTTTATGCTCTTAGAATAAGTAACAAAAGAGAGTAAAGACAACAAGCTTTGTAAAATTTAACAAATAATTTATTTCCCTGCAAAATGACAAATAAGAAAAAAGAAATTATGGTAATGCAAATTAACCCCCCTCCCAAAAAAATCCAAGAATTAAAACACAAGTCCTATCAATGAAAAATTCTAAGTGAATCTCAGTTCAAATTCCGATGAAATTCAAGATGGGAGGCGATGACGTCTGTAATAACCTACAAAGTGCAGATCTGACAACAGTCTCTTGTTTAATCACAGAAATATTATTCTAGAACTTAAATTCAATATAAAGTTCGATGAATGTCTTTGTCCAAGAATTTTGTCAGAGCAAGTTTGTATTTCCAGGAAAAACAACCACTTGAATCCAAACAGATTCCCGGATGAGTGTCCAAAGTTCATCCTTCTGGAAAACACAGAGGTGTTACCAATTGGCACATGGTAAAATATCACATAGTCCAGGTATGACCTTGACTTAACTTAATGAGTCTCACTCTGAGAAAGAAATGTTTTAAAAAACAAGTTGTTTACCAAAACCTTCACTAATTTTGGAACAAGGTCATCAACTGGATGCCATTTTTTATTTTCCATAGAGGATAATGAAGGTGTTATAAATTATTTACATCAATGAAATAAAAAAAGATAAAAAAGTAAATAAAGTTAAACAGAACTGAACTCAATTCTGGACAAGGTCACGTCCAGTAAACAAGTTACATTACAATAGCATGTAATGGAATAAAAAAAATAAAACTAACAAGGAATCAATTAAAATTAAAAATATATAACAATATGCTTTCCTATACTCTAACCATTCTTTTTTTGTCATTTTAAATTCTAAACGTCTGGTTGAAACGATTGCCGCTTTGTTCAACAAACTGTTTGGCAAAGCCCTGGACAAACACTACAAAAGTCTCAAGGTCGAGTAAAATCTATTATAGTCTGATAATCCATTTTAGGGCTTTCAAAACCCTGGCCATTACTTTTTGCCGCGCTTTGTTTTTTATTGTATGTGGAATCTCTATTATGGCTCCAGATAAGGAAGTCCAGAGCAACATACAATTCTTCAAGTATTTTTGTGAACCAATTAAATTTAACGAAGTAATGAATTTGATGTTTGAGTCCTCCAATTTGGTGGAGTACAATTCGGTGGGAAACAATGCCGCTCCGTTACTGAGAGTCATTCCTTTCAAAGTGGATTCTATCATAGTAGCCTATGATGAGGGTGGACACATGTATCACACCGTAAATCTGCACATCCGCATTATCTTCCTGTCATTAAGTCGTTTTCGGACAGTGTCAACATTGGTATAAGAGGAGATATTCCATTTTCAAAAGGAAAGTTTACGCTGAAACTACAGTTCAATAAACGATTCTCTAGCCACTAGTTAGTCATTTAGCCTCCATACCAAGGAATCGTTGATCAACCAGGACATGGTTCAGATATATCCTATAAACCAATTTTTGTACGGGAGCTCCCGTCGAAAACCGATGGTGACTCGATGATTGCACGCTTTGAAAGTTGCCGTGTTGACGCAAGGAAAAGAGTTTCTTCCAAATCTCATCATCGACAAACAAAACCCCAAAGAATAATTCGTGAAAGCAGGAAAATTTGTGTTGTTTCAAACTGGAAAATACCTTGGGCTCGCCGAGATAACCCTATAAATGAGCTGCACGCTTCTGACCAAGGCATTATTTGCTCTTCGGCGCTATAGCAAGGACACGGTAAAAAGATACGTCGAAACCCCTTCGAATCTCACACGTACGTTCTAACCAAGAATTAAAAAAGAACAGCAAGGTAATTTGACCTATTTGATTGCTAAGAAAAATGATCATCCGACATTCTTGCGAATGTCCCAGGTTAGAACTCATCTGTTTGACATGCTACATACCATGATGACGATATAAGAATCCGTATGGGTAGAATTTCATGTTTTGTCCTCTTTATCTACCTCAGCATCTAGAATTTGAAATCAAAGGACCGACTGCAGATTACATCCATCTGAATGGTTAAAGTTCCAACAGTAATCCAGCCGGGAATGCCAGAGTAGCTCCCGTGAATAATGTATGCATTCGTTGGTCAGCGAAGTGTTTGTTTACTTGAATAACAAACTGGTCCGCAGCAGCATGGATACATATGGAAACGAAGCCAAGAACAGCCATCTGGATGCTTTCCCATCTCACTTGTCCCTTTTAACACTTCTGTCCCTAGAAGACCGTTCTGGCCCATAAACCATTTTGTCCAATCAATCCTTCTGCCATATAAATCCATTCCTATGTTAACCCTATGGACTACTTGAGCATATGATTTTCCTTATTGCATCTAAGTGTTATATATCGACCCATGTCCCACATATAACTACTACTGGGGTCGAGTGGGTGGAGATAAATGCTATGCCACAATAGCATTGTACTCTGTTATTCCTAACTCTGAACGAAACGTGTGTTAAATGCCGACATGCTCTTGTAATATCGGCACAGTGGTTGACAGAACTGAATATGGCTTGCCTTGCTTACATTTTTTTTTACTTCGTATGGGGTTTCTATTTTACCATATAAGTCGAGAATTTATCTGAATCTCTTCAACAGGATTTCATGTCGACACGTTTTATTTATCTGTCGCAGGATTCTAAAGAGTCGATAGAGAAATAGCTAAATCGGTACTAAATTTCAGCTTCGGTATTGCTACAAATCTTAACCAGACAAAGGTGTTTATTTCCACGCATATTAAGGTCTGAGAAATACGATCTATCTATCTATCTATCTATATATATATATATATATATATATATATATATATATATATATATATATATATACCTATCCATCTATCTATGACTTGATGGTACAAAAATCAAGCGAATATCTTTCTTTTCTTATATATGCTACTCTTTACTGAAATTACTGCATAAACAAAGCAAACCCTTTTGCTATTAGTAAAGATATTTATTGAAAATAGTTTCTTTCTGTCTGACACCCATTCAAAGAGCTTATGACATGAAGAACCAATCACAGAGATACTTTGACTTTATCAGCGAAATCAGAGTAATGTTTATCCAATTGTTAGATGCAAATGGAATCCACCTTTCCATCTATGGCAACTCATTTTCCGTTGTCACTAGCTTATAAAAATGTGTCCTGTTTTTGATGACTGGGCTATAGTTTGCAGTCTTACAGAATATACAAACTACGTCATGATTCCATCTGAAAATTCCATTTTAATTTCATTCCATAGACGATATCTTGTGTTTTCCTTGTGATTATAAGAACTGGTGAACAGGAGCGCTAATTGTTAAATAAAGTTTTCAGTTATTGATGATGATAAACAGCTCCTTAGACAAAGCAGTCATGCATTTTATTTCGCGATAATTGACTACTAGTACTAGAAAATACAACACTTCTGTAAATCACTAAATAAAAAAGTTTACAATACTTAAGTTTGTATGCAAGGTATAGACATCGATTTAAGGAAGGGATCTAAAAGGACAATCAAACCAAACATCTAATAACGCATCGAACACTGCATGGACAAAGTAGCAAAACTTACCAGCGCATGGAGAAAAAATATTTTAGCACATTTTCAAGCACAGTTACTGAAAAAACTGAACGTCCACAGCCATAACATGACCTGCAAAACACAATAACATTGTGTATGTACCCTGTGAGTAGTATATGGGGACACCCTAGGGACAATGGGACTTACCATTAAAAAACACCTTGGGACACTCTGGAGACAATGGAAATTTAACATGGGAGAAATTGCTGGGACACTCTAGGTACAAGGGGAATTAACATGGGAATCTATTTTGGGTCAGTCTAGGGACAATGGAAATTTAACACGGGAGAAATGTGGGACGATTCAGGGACAATGGGAATTAGCATTACAGACACCCCTGGGACGATATAGGGACTATGTAAATTTAACATGGAGAAAACCCCTGGGACTGTATAGGGACAAGGGGAATTAACATTAGGGAATAGTTCGTGGGACTGTTTAGGGACAAGGGGAATTGAACATGGGGAATAGAGTTTGTGTCTTTCTAGGGACAAGGGGAATTGAACATGGGGAATAGAGTTTGGGTCTGTCTAGGGACAAGGGGAATTGAACATGGGGAATAGAGTTTGGGTCTGTCTAGGGACAAGGGGAATTGAACATGGGGAATAGAGTTTGGGTCTGTCTAGCGACAAGGGAAATTTAACATGGGAATAAATCGTGGGACTGTCTAGCGTCAAGGGGAATTTAACATATGGAAATTGAACATGGTGGGTCTGTATAGCGTCAAGGGGAATTGAACATGGTGGGATTGTCTAGGGACAATGATGGTAGAGGGTCAAACACAACAGAGACAGAGACATACATGCACTAGTACAAGCGTGAGATTTATATATAAAGCATTACCAAGACCTGAAATCTTGCTGGGGTGTTCAAAAATTTGCATGATTGTAATGATGCTATAAATAGCTATAATCAAGGAAATGCTCAACGACAAAATGGATGTGACTAAAAGTAACGCTAAAATGACGAAATTGTCCCAGAATTTAAAGGAAAATAAACATATCCCCGAAAATTAAGTTACAATGGTTTAGACTAAAATGGATAAAATTAGTAACTACTTACAATATCAACTTGTGCGACGATCGTGGATAAACACCCATGTATCTATTTATAGCTATAATCAGCTAAAATTCCTATGAAATCCCACTATCTATTTATACTACAACTTGTGGGTTATTCCTTTGGAAAACCCCACTATCTTTTTACAGTCTCAGCTTGAGTGACGTTCCTGTTTATGAACTCTAGTAAATATGTATAGCTACAACCTGTGGAAATCCCCAAGTCCATATTTATAGTCTCGAAATTTCCAGCGTCAATGACGTCACTGTACTGAACACTAGGGGATAAATGTCAACAGTGTTGCAAGTGGCTGACCTGAATACACGCTACTGCAGGTAGGTAGGTAGAGTGTATCTGATAGGGATAAAGTGAGTTTTATAGGGACAAACAGAGACCAATACACACACACACACACACACACACACACACACACATACACACACACACAAAGTACGCGCGCAGACATACGCAAACACACACATACACACAAACACACACACACAGAGGGAAGAGGAAAACACAAACCCCAAATATACTATCAATAAAGAAGGGAGATAATACAAACCCCAAATAAACTATCCACACAAACGTACGCGAACGCATACAAACCCCAAATATACTATCCACACAAACGTACGCGAACGCATACAAACCCCAAATATAATATCCACACAACGTCGCTAACGCGTACAAACCCCAAATATACTATCCACACAAACGGACGCGAACGCATACAAACCCCAAATATACTATCCATACAAACGTAGGCGAACGCATACAAACCCCAAATATACTATCCACACAAACGTATGCAAACGCATAGAAACCCCAAAATATACTATTCATACAAAACGTACGCGAACGCATACAAACCCAAAATATACTATCCATACAAACGTACGCGAACGCATACAAACCCCAAATATACTATCCACACAACGTCGCTAACGCGTATAAACCCCAAATATACTATCCATACAAACGGACGCGAACGCATACAAACCCCAAATATACTATCCATACAAACGTAGGCGAACGTCTACAAAAACCAAATATACTATCCATACAAACGTAGGCGAACGCATACAAACCCCAAATATACTATCCACACAAACGTACGCAAACGCATGCAAACCCCAAAATATACTATCCATACAAACGTACGCGAACGCATACAAACCACAAATATACTATCCACACAACGTCGCTAACGCGTTCAAACCCCAATGATACCATCCACACAAACGGACGCGAACGCATACAAACCCCAAATATACTATCCATACAAACGTAGGCGAACATATACAAACCCCAAATATACTATCCATACAAACGTACGCAAACGTATACAAACCCCAAATATACTATCCATACAAACGTATGCAAACGCATACAAACCCCAAAATATACTATCCATACAAACGTACGCGAACGCATCCAAACCCCAAATATACTATCCACACAAACGTATGCAAACGCATACAAACCCCAAAATATACTATCCATACAAACGTAGGCGAACGCATACAAACCCCAAATATACTATCCACACAACGTCGCTAACGCGTACAAACCCCAAATATACTATCCACACAAACGGACGCGAACGCATACAAACCCCAAATATACTAATCATACAAACGTAGGCGATCGTATACAAACCCCAAATATACTATCCATACAAACGTACGCAAACGCATACAAACCCCAAAATATACTATCCATGCAAACGTAGGCGAACGCATACAAACCCCAAATATACTCTCCACAAAAACGTACGCAAACGCATACAAACCCCAAAATATACTATCCATACAAACGTACGCGAACGCATACAAACCCCAAATATACTATCCACACAAACGGACGCGAACGCGTACAAACTCCAAATATACTATCCACACAAACGGACGCGAACGCATACAAACCCCAAATATACTATCCATACAAACGTAGGCGAACGCATACAAACCCCAAATATACTATCCATACAAACGTACGCAAACGCATACAAACCCCAAAATATACTATCCATACAAACGTACGCGAACGCATACAAACCCCAAATATACTATCCATACAAACGTACGCGAACGCATATAAACCCCAAATATACTATCCACACAACGTCGCTAACGCGTACAAACCCCGAATATACTATCCACACAAACGGACGCGAACGCATACAAAATCCAAATATACTATCCATACAAACGTAGGCGAACGCATTCAAACCCCAAATATACTATCCACACAACGTCGCTAACGCATAAAAACCCCAAATATACTATCCACGCTCGGGAGGAAGAAGAAGAAAAAAACAACCAAATATACGATCTACACAACGTACGCGAACACACACACACACACACACACACACACAGGGAAGAGGAAAACACAAACCCCAAATATACTATCAACACAGAAGGGAGACAATACAAACCCCAAATATACTATCTACACATGGAAGTGGAAGAATACAAATCCCATACCTACTATCCACACGGAGGTGAGATGTAAAAAAATAAACCCCATATCTACAATCCACGCAGAGGGAAGAAGAAATAAATAACCCAATATACACTATCCTCAAAGAGGGAAGAGGAAAAAGCCATAATATACTAACCACACAGAGGGAAGAAGAAAACCATTATACACTATCCACACGGAGTGAAGAAATAACCCTTTATATATACTATCAACAGAGAGTGAAGAAAATAACCCATTATATTCCATCAACAGAGTGAAGAAGAAAAAGTTTTATGAAAGCATCTAAGCCCTCACCTGCAATGACCAACTCTGCCAAACACCTACACCCCACCCCCACCCCCAACACTACAAAACCCATTTAACCCGTTATTTTATGGCATCAGTGTCTGATTTAGGAAACATCAAGACACAAAATGATGGATGAATAGACTGACTATTGTTTACCGACTTGAATGCCTAAAGAGCGTGCGTGAAGGAAAACATCCTTCCATTTCAATTCTAACTAAAACATGATCCAGAGGGATAGAGAGAGGTGAAAGAGCACAATTTCATAAAGTGTGAGTAAAAACAAAACACGCCATCCTTATTATACAATGTCAAGACCAAGAGACACTTACGTTTTCTTTCTGGTCTATTCTCTTTTAGAAGGTAGTATGAAATTTCACATCAGGGCCAACGCATCGGCTCACATTGTCAATTTTTCCATTTCCATGTCTTCAAGTTCTTCCTCATCTTCAATTTCTTCTTCTTCTGAATCCCTCTTCTCTTTTTCGTCTTGTTTCTGTTTCTTCTCTTTTCTCTTAGGGCAATCTGAATCCCAGTGTACTTTCTCCTGACAACGATATTAGGTATCTTGACTTTTGTCTCTCTTTCTTAGACGAAGCAGGTATTCTGGAGACAAATACCCATTTACCTTTGCAGATATAGCAAACTTCATCAGCACTTACACACTTTCGTATGACTCTCATCAAATCAACGACCAAAAGAGTAAGTTTTGTTGCCACTTTTGCCTGTGAATTATGCTTTCGTATGGCTTTTAGCATATATTTGACCAGCAGGTCGATCTGTGCTGACTCTTCCATCTTCTTGATCGTTTGAGACTGGAATGAATACTCTGACGCTAAGACACTCTCCCTATATACAGGGACCTGCTGCGTATGAAACCTAGTCAAATGTAATTTTGCAATAAGATGAAACGATTTCATTGAGAAAGTAAAAGGCAATGACGTGCCGCGTCGCCTCACACAAGACCTGAAGTGTTAGCTCAAATCCGTGTCAGCGATTTCGAAGACGACATAACTGAGCTTTAATCAATGCTCTCCATTTATGCCACAAAACCACGAGTCCTGATTCACGCCAAACGAAATTTTGTTCGGTCCATAAAAAATAGTATCACATCTGAGAAACGCAAAAACGAACTTCCAGAAAACTGAGAACGACGGCTTACACCTACAACGTGAAATGTATGAGTTCAAGTAGTGCGTAAAACTTAGTCAAATTAAATTTTTTATAGTTAAGACGAAACGATCTCTTTTCGAAGAAGAAAGCAGACACCAAGCGACAATGGCGATCCGTGTCACACAACACTTTTCAAAATGTGTATTATTAGAGGTTTGTTCTAGCGATCTGCACGGTTAAATTAAATGTTGATGTATTTTTTAATAAGACGGACACAATTTCCATGGGATCGCCCATTGTACCATTGTTCGTGCATTAGTTTAATTTTTTTAAATATTATTTTAAATAAATCGCCTATAGGATAGACCCAGTAAAGCATGGCCATTCTCGTCACTGTGTGAATAGCTACTCAAGTCAATTCGAAGTGAACGCGGTAAGAAAATAAGTATAGCCAATGAAATGGCTTACAACGGGTGATGCATTGTTTTGTTCAAAGACTGTGTGGCATAATAATCCCTACGCTCTTGCGTTGTTACTATTACAGTGCAGACAGACTGGAATGTGAACTTACAAGCCCTCTTTGTGTATTGTACCATTTCTTCTTACCACATCAAAATACTGGGCGTCACAGTATTGGTTCGCGTTTTCAAGCTGACCATTTTTTTTTATATCTTACTTAAACATTTTAAGATAAACACTCACACTCACATCGGTAGAGTCAGAACAGACGTGTTACAGTACTGAGGGGCATGTTATCTTTTTTTTCTTCAAACTAATAAATTTGGGGTTTGTATGAAGTAAAGAACCGAAAGTACAGTGAACCTCAAGGATGATGACCCAATCTGTCTGTCTATTGATGCGTGTATTTACTTAAGAAGAAATATGACCTCTAAAACACAAAGAGATACGGCAAGCATGATTAGAATGAACACAACGATGTTTTCCTTCACGCCCGTGTAATTTAGAGTTTCAATCCTCTTTCAAGACAAACTTGGTCTCCTTTTGTAGAGCTTAAAATAAAAAATAAACAAGAACTGAAAAATGTTAAGCACTTTGCTATAGATAGTTTCATCAACAGACTAAACAACATAAATACCGTTACAACACCAGAAAGCCTTAAATCTTCTATCAAAAAGAAATGCATTAAAAAATTAAAGATTAACGATAACTAACCAATGAAACCGAATTTAACAAAGGCAATGACATGTGAAGAAATGTCTCTCACTTTGGAAAGGTAGGCGAATGTAATCTGTCATGCACCATCAACTTGAAAAAAAAGTTATAAACAGAGAGAAATCTGAATTCAAAATTCATTTTTTTTAAAAAAAAAATTGTTTGGTTTCTTTTATCTGTTTTGGAACAAATCTAAGCACTAATATAGAGTGGAAAAGGGAAAATGCGCATAAAAGCTTTGATATTTCTGAAAAAATGAGGGGATATTCCTAACGTTCATAATCACCTATATATGCTTGGACTTGTCTGTGACTTATCCACAAAACAAGATGTACATATTTCTGGTCAAGCTGCAAGTGTGTGCGTGTTTTGGAAACGGGTAAAAATTGGATATACAATTTTCTCGTGATACTTATAAAGTGAAGAGTCTGTGCAAGTGTCAAAAGCCAAAGTCATATAAGTTTTGTATTTTGTACGGCTTGTAGAGATTTCCACTTTAGAAAATGTGAAGTATCACAAGTTATTATCACAAACAGAAGTGGAACATAGGGGCTTGCAAGAAAGAAAATAACCCAGACAGTTGGTGTCATCAAGAGTGCTAGAGACGGTAGCCGAACATGCTTGCTTGTTTACTTGAATTAAAGTGATTTTCGCTCCAATGGGGCATGTATCACTGGTTTAATCACGCACCGCGTGATTTTTAATTACTCCTGGGGGAAGGAAAGAGAGCCTCATCCCCCAGGCTTTTATGTACTCACAGACTACTTTTAAATTTAGCCACTCAGGTGTAGGACTAACTAGTCCTTAACAACCTGACGGAAAGGCTTTAAACATGAGTGGGAATAGTCTCACCACACACTCATTTGTCTGTCCGAGCGTGGTAAAGGAGGAAGAAAGGTGCTCAGCAAGACAGCCATGGATGTTAAGTACTCCCCAAAACGCCAGCCCGTACTTATTTCAAATCAAGTCCAGTTTTTGCTAATGACAATCAAAAGTACCAATAATGTGTTAGCCACCTGTGCAATTAGTTCAAATCTAACGAGTCTGTTAAATTTCCTACTTCCTAACATATCTATCTAATATTGGTACTTAGTGTACATAAAAATAGCCATACTGATCTTATTTAAATTAATATGTCTAAGCGACATATACCAATTTGGTCACTGTTAGGTTAAACAAGTTAAGTTTGTCGCGGTGTTCCAATGGGTCAAGTTTGTTTCGAGAATAGTTTAGTCAAAGAGGGAAACCAAGCCAAATATGGTTCCCTATTTAATAAAAGGCAATCTTTCGGAGCCCTAAAAAAGGCTATTTTTTTCTGCTAGAAGGTACCAGGTCTCTCTTTCGCCCTCACGATCTTTCCCGCACTCCTAGTCTCATGATTCTTGATATCAGGAAATGCGTAGCCATGATGGGCGGCAATGTAAGCAGCGATAAGGTCTGCTTCTTCGGAAAGAGAAGAAGAACTCTTTGGTATCGATACGACAGTCGACAAAGCCTCTGTCAGGTTCATGCTGCTGCTGCTGCTGCTGTTGCTGCTCTCTCTGCTGTTTCCGAAGTCTGTACTTCTCTGTCCATTCTTCTTTCTCCTTCTTGATTTCCTTCTTGAAGAGCTCTTCTTTCAGGTCTTCAGTGACTTTTAACATTCTCACATTCTCTATCTCCTCTGGCTTCGGTATCAGACTGTGTCTGGCCCTATGCAAATTCACATAGGCTTCGTTCAACTTGGCTAATCTTGAGCACATCTTCGTAGGAAGATGAGTCGACAATGGATGGGCAGACTGGAGACTACCCCCGGTTTTATGGTCTTTCCGAAGAAGCACAACTTATCCTGCGAGAAAGCCTGTCGTCAGAGGAGGCCGCCATCTTATAACCTAAAAGATCGACATAGCTTCAAGTTCACAAAAAAAAATAATAATAATAAAAAAAAACATTTCAGGGCTGCCCCATACTCTCGAAAAGAAATAACATTCCATTGCCTATGATATGTTAGTCAGTTAGAAAAAAACAAAACAGAAGTGAGTCTATCAGCACATGATTTCTTTATCTTGGTTAGAAAATGTGACTCTAAGCCCTTCGTTTCCGTCGCTTATCAAAATTTTTAAAATAGTGATGGTCAGTAAAAAGTGAGTGAGTGTTTCTTTTAGGTCTGTGCGTTTTTTTTGTGGTGATAATATGGATAATGTAAGTTCGGGTACAACGAAATTAAAAGAATTAGGCCCAGAACTCGGTGTGGAGGGAAGAAATATACGCAACGGCAGCGGGAGCAAGAAATGCAGACCCAGCCAGTTAGCACTCCACCCACCTAGAGACCACAAATAACATCTAGTCAACAGTCGACTATACCTAACAAACAACCCACCCCGGAAAGAGTGGTGGCAGAACAAAGGGCCAATTATGTTAGACAAACGGTATGGCAAACTCAAACTCAATTATCGGAGGCACTACGTTCTTCTCTCACTTCAATACTACAGGCAATCCCAGCTGAAAGAACAACCACAACAACAATAACAGCGACAGACACCATAGAAGCGGATTTGAAACTATCTACCTCAACTGAAGAATTAGTATCAGAACCAGAAGAGGAAATAGAGGCGGTTGAGGAGGAGGAGGGGGACAGTGACCCTCGTTGAAAAGTACACCGAAATGGGGCTAGATCAAGCATTGTATGACGTCAACAAAGCAGAGCAGTTTATAAGAGCCATACAATACGTTGCCTACAAATCTCTACACACCTTTAAACGAAGACCTTCTCAATGGAAATTTGGAGTGAGAGTTCTCTCCCAATTCTACAGACAAGCCTACACTGGATACCCCCTCATTCAACTGGTAGAAGCCGCTGCTTACATTGCCGCCCATCATGGCTACGCATTTCCTGATATCAAGAATCATGAGACTAGGAGTGCGGGAAAGATCGTGAGGGCGAAAGAGAGACCTGGTACCTTCTAGCAGAAAAAAATAGCCTTTTTTAGGGCTCCGAAAGATTGCCTTTTATTAAATAGGGAACCATATTTGGCTTGGTTTCCCTCTTTGACTAAACTATTCTCGAAACAAACTTGACCCATTGGAACACCGCGACAAACTTAACTTGTTTAACCTAACAGTGACCAAATTGGTATATGTCGCTTAGACATATTAATTTAAATAAGATCAGTATGGCTATTTTTATGTACACTAAGTACCAATATTAGATAGATATGTTAGGAAGTAGGAAATTTAACAGACTCGTTAGATTTGAACTAATTGCACAGGTGGCTAACACATTATTGGTACTTTTGATTGTCATTAGCAAAAACTGGACTTGATTTGAAATAAGTACGGGCTGGCGTTTTGGGGAGTACTTAACATCCATGGCTGTCTTGCTGAGCACCTTTCTTCCTCCTTTACCACGCTCGGACAGACAAATGAGTGTGTGGTGAGACTATTCCCACTCATGTTTAAAGCCTTTCCGTCAGGTTGTTAAGGACTAGTTAGTCCTACACCTGAGTGGCTAAATTTAAAAGTAGTCTGTGAGTACATAAAAGCCTGGGGGATGAGGCTCTCTTTCCTTCCCCCAGGAGTAATTAAAAATCACGCGGTGCGTGATTAAACCAGTGATACATGCCCCATTGGAGCGAAAATCACTTTAATTCAAGTAAACAAGCAAGCATGTTCGGCTACCGTCTCTAGCACTCTTGATGACACCAACTGTCTGGGTTATTTTCTTTCTTGCAAGCCCCTATGTTCCACTTCTGTTTGTGATAATAACTTGTGATACTTCACATTTTCTAAAGTGGAAATCTCTACAAGCCGTACAAAATACAAAACTTATATGACTTTGGCTTTTGACACTTGCACAGACTCTTCACTTTATAAGTATCACGAGAAAATTGTATATCCAATTTTTACCCGTTTCCAAAACACGCACACACTTGCAGCTTGACCAGAAATATGTACATCTTGTTTTGTGGATAAGTCACAGACAAGTCCAAGCATATATAGGTGATTATGAACGTTAGGAATATCCCCTCATTTTTTCAGAAATATCAAAGCTTTTATGCGCATTTTCCCTTTTCCACTCTATATTAGTGCTTAGATTTGTTCCAAAACAGAAAAAAGAAACCAAACAATTTTTTTTTAAAAAAAAATGAATTTTGAATTCAGATTTCTCTCTGTTTATAACTTTTTTTTCAAGTTGATGGTGCATGACAGATTACATTCGCCTACCTTTCCAAAGTGAGAGACATTTCTTCACATGTCATTGCCTTTGTTAAATTCGGTTTCATTGGTTAGTTATCGTTAATCTTTAATTTTTTAATGCATTTCTTTTTGATAGAAGATTTAAGGCTTTCTGGTGTTGTAACGGTATTTATGTTGTTTAGTCTGTTGATGAAACTATCTATAGCAAAGTGCTTAACATTTTTCAGTTCTTGTTTATTTTTTATTTTAAGCTCTACAAAAGGAGACCAAGTTTGTCTTGAAAGAGGATTGAAACTCTAAATTACACGGGCGTGAAGGAAAACATCGTTGTGTTCATTCTAATCATGCTTGCCGTATCTCTTTGTGTTTTAGAGGTCATATTTCTTCTTAAGTAAATACACGCATCAATAGACAGACAGATTGGGTCATCATCCTTGAGGTTCACTGTACTTTCGGTTCTTTACTTCATACAAACCCCAAATTTATTAGTTTGAAGAAAAAAAAGATAACATGCCCCTCAGTACTGTAACACGTCTGTTCTGACTCTACCGATGTGAGTGTGAGTGTTTATCTTAAAATGTTTAAGTAAGATATAAAAAAAAATGGTCAGCTTGAAAACGCGAACCAATACTGTGACGCCCAGTATTTTGATGTGGTAAGAAGAAATGGTACAATACACAAAGAGGGCTTGTAAGTTCACATTCCAGTCTGTCTGCACTGTAATAGTAACAACGCAAGAGCGTAGGGATTATTATGCCACACAGTCTTTGAACAAAACAATGCATCACCCGTTGTAAGCCATTTCATTGGCTATACTTATTTTCTTACCGCGTTCACTTCGAATTGACTTGAGTAGCTATTCACACAGTGACGAGAATGGCCATGCTTTACTGGGTCTATCCTATAGGCGATTTATTTAAAATAATATTTAAAAAAATTAAACTAATGCACGAACAATGGTACAATGGGCGATCCCATGGAAATTGTGTCCGTCTTATTAAAAAATACATCAACATTTAATTTAACCGTGCAGATCGCTAGAACAAACCTCTAATAATACACATTTTGAAAAGTGTTGTGTGACACGGATCGCCATTGTCGCTTGGTGTCTGCTTTCTTCTTCGAAAAGAGATCGTTTCGTCTTAACTATAAAAAATTTAATTTGACTAAGTTTTACGCACTACTTGAACTCATACATTTCACGTTGTAGGTGTAAGCCGTCGTTCTCAGTTTTCTGGAAGTTCGTTTTTGCGTTTCTCAAATGTGATACTATTTTTTATGGACCGAACAAAATTTCGTTTGGCGTGAATCAGGACTCGTGGTTTTGTGGCATAAATGGAGAGCATTGA
Organism: Sinohyriopsis cumingii; assembly: GCA_028554795.2. Lineage (NCBI taxonomy): Eukaryota > Metazoa > Mollusca > Bivalvia > Unionida > Unionidae > Sinohyriopsis > Sinohyriopsis cumingii. Next base: position 18,559,309 of record CM068828.1, on the reverse strand, counting down.
TTAAAGCTCAGTTATGTCGTCTTCGAAATCGCTGACACGGATTTGAGCTAACACTTCAGGTCTTGTGTGAGGCGACGCGGCACGTCATTGCCTTTTACTTTCTCAATGAAATCGTTTCATCTTATTGCAAAATTACATTTGACTAGGTTTCATACGCAGCAGGTCCCTGTATATAGGGAGAGTGTCTTAGCGTCAGAGTATTCATTCCAGTCTCAAACGATCAAGAAGATGGAAGAGTCAGCACAGATCGACCTGCTGGTCAAATATATGCTAAAAGCCATACGAAAGCATAATTCACAGGCAAAAGTGGCAACAAAACTTACTCTTTTGGTCGTTGATTTGATGAGAGTCATACGAAAGTGTGTAAGTGCTGATGAAGTTTGCTATATCTGCAAAGGTAAATGGGTATTTGTCTCCAGAATACCTGCTTCGTCTAAGAAAGAGAGACAAAAGTCAAGATACCTAATATCGTTGTCAGGAGAAAGTACACTGGGATTCAGATTGCCCTAAGAGAAAAGAGAAGAAACAGAAACAAGACGAAAAAGAGAAGAGGGATTCAGAAGAAGAAGAAATTGAAGATGAGGAAGAACTTGAAGACATGGAAATGGAAAAATTGACAATGTGAGCCGATGCGTTGGCCCTGATGTGAAATTTCATACTACCTTCTAAAAGAGAATAGACCAGAAAGAAAACGTAAGTGTCTCTTGGTCTTGACATTGTATAATAAGGATGGCGTGTTTTGTTTTTACTCACACTTTATGAAATTGTGCTCTTTCACCTCTCTCTATCCCTCTGGATCATGTTTTAGTTAGAATTGAAATGGAAGGATGTTTTCCTTCACGCACGCTCTTTAGGCATTCAAGTCGGTAAACAATAGTCAGTCTATTCATCCATCATTTTGTGTCTTGATGTTTCCTAAATCAGACACTGATGCCATAAAATAACGGGTTAAATGGGTTTTGTAGTGTTGGGGGTGGGGGTGGGGTGTAGGTGTTTGGCAGAGTTGGTCATTGCAGGTGAGGGCTTAGATGCTTTCATAAAACTTTTTCTTCTTCACTCTGTTGATGGAATATAATGGGTTATTTTCTTCACTCTCTGTTGATAGTATATATAAAGGGTTATTTCTTCACTCCGTGTGGATAGTGTATAATGGTTTTCTTCTTCCCTCTGTGTGGTTAGTATATTATGGCTTTTTCCTCTTCCCTCTTTGAGGATAGTGTATATTGGGTTATTTATTTCTTCTTCCCTCTGCGTGGATTGTAGATATGGGGTTTATTTTTTTACATCTCACCTCCGTGTGGATAGTAGGTATGGGATTTGTATTCTTCCACTTCCATGTGTAGATAGTATATTTGGGGTTTGTATTGTCTCCCTTCTGTGTTGATAGTATATTTGGGGTTTGTGTTTTCCTCTTCCCTGTGTGTGTGTGTGTGTGTGTGTGTGTGTGTGTGTGTGTGTGTGTTCGCGTACGTTGTGTAGATCGTATATTTGGTTGTTTTTTTCTTCTTCTTCCTCCCGAACGTGGATAGTATATTTGGGGTTTTTATGCGTTAGCGACGTTGTGTGGATAGTATATTTGGGGTTTGAATGCGTTCGCCTACGTTTGTATGGATAGTATATTTGGATTTTGTATGCGTTCGCGTCCGTTTGTGTGGATAGTATATTCGGGGTTTGTACGCGTTAGCGACGTTGTGTGGATAGTATATTTGGGGTTTATATGCGTTCGCGTACGTTTGTATGGATAGTATATTTGGGGTTTGTATGCGTTCGCGTACGTTTGTATGGATAGTATATTTTGGGGTTTGTATGCGTTTGCGTACGTTTGTATGGATAGTATATTTGGGGTTTGTATGCGTTCGCCTACGTTTGTATGGATAGTATATTTGGGGTTTGTATGCGTTCGCGTCCGTTTGTGTGGATAGTATATTTGGAGTTTGTACGCGTTCGCGTCCGTTTGTGTGGATAGTATATTTGGGGTTTGTATGCGTTCGCGTACGTTTGTATGGATAGTATATTTTGGGGTTTGTATGCGTTTGCGTACGTTTTTGTGGAGAGTATATTTGGGGTTTGTATGCGTTCGCCTACGTTTGCATGGATAGTATATTTTGGGGTTTGTATGCGTTTGCGTACGTTTGTATGGATAGTATATTTGGGGTTTGTATACGATCGCCTACGTTTGTATGATTAGTATATTTGGGGTTTGTATGCGTTCGCGTCCGTTTGTGTGGATAGTATATTTGGGGTTTGTACGCGTTAGCGACGTTGTGTGGATAGTATATTTGGGGTTTGTATGCGTTCGCCTACGTTTGTATGGATAGTATATTTTGGGGTTTGTATGCGTTTGCATACGTTTGTGTGGATAGTATATTTGGGGTTTGGATGCGTTCGCGTACGTTTGTATGGATAGTATATTTTGGGGTTTGTATGCGTTTGCATACGTTTGTGTGGATAGTATATTTGGGGTTTGTATGCGTTCGCGTGCGTTTGTGTGGATAGTTTATTTGGGGTTTGTATTATCTCCCTTCTGTGTTGATAGTATTTTTGGGGTTTGTTTTTTCCTCTTCCCTCTGTGTGTGTGTGTGTGTGTGTGTGTGTGTGTGTATGTGTGTGTGTGTGCGTATGTCTGCGCGCCTACGTTGTGTGTGTGTGTGTGTGTATTGGTCTCTGTTTGTCCCTATAAAACTCACTTTATCCCTATCAGATACACTCTACCTACCTACCTGCAGTCGCGTGTATTCAGGTCAGCCACTTGCAACACTGTTGACATTTATCCCCTAGTGTTCAGTACAGTGACGTCACTGACGCTGGAAATTTCCAGACTATAAATATGGACTTGGGGATTTCCACAGGTTGTAGCTATACATATTTACTAGAGTTCATAAACAGGAACGTCACTCAAGCTGAGGCTATAAAAAAGATAGTGGTTTTTTCCAAAGGAATAACCCACAAGTTGTAGTATAAATAGATAGTGGGATTTCATAGGAATTGTAGCTGATTATAGCTATAAATAGATACATGGGTGTTTATCCACGATCGTCACACAAGTTGATATTGTAAGTAGTTACTAATTTTATCCATTTTAGTCTAAACCATTGTAACTTAATTTTCGGGGATATGTTTATTTTCCTTTAAATTCTGGGACAATTTCGTCATTTTAGCGTTACTTTTAGTCACATCCATTTTGTCGTTGAGCATTTCCTTGATTATAGCTATTTATAGCATCATTACAATTATGCAAATTTTTGAACACCCCAGCAAGATTTCAGGTCTTGGTAATGCTTTATATATAAATCTCACGCTTGTACTAGTGTATGTATGTCTCTGTCTCTGTTGTGTTTTACCCTCTACCATCATTGTCCCTAGACAATCCCACCATGTTCAATTCCCCTTGACGCTATACAGACCCACCATGTTCAATTTCCATATGTTAAATTCCCCTTGACGCTAGACAGACCCAAACTCTATTCCCCATGTTCAATTCCCCTTGTCCCTAGACAGACCCAAACTCTATTCCCCATGTTCAATTCCCCTTGTCCCTAAACAGTCCCACGAACTATTCCCTAATGTTAATTCCCCTTGTCCCTATACAGTCCCAGGGGTTTTCTCCATGTTAAATTTACATAGTCCCTATATCGTCCCAGGGGTGTCTGTAATGCTAATTCCCATCGTCCCTGAATCGTCCCACTTTTCTCCCATGTTAAATTTCCCTTGTCCCTAGACTGACCCAAAATAGATTCCCATGTTAATTCCCCTTGTCCCTAGAGTGTCCCAGCAATTTCTCCCATGTTAAATTTCCATTGTCCCCAGAGTGTCTCAAGGTGTTTTTTAATGGTAAGTCCCATTGTCCCTAGGGTGTCCCAATATACTACTCCTGTGCCATCCAGTGAGACGCGGAGACGAAAAATTCAATGATATAACGAACCGCCACAAATTTACATGCAAACATACATACATGCATACACACATGCATGCATGCATACATACATACATACATACATACAATACAACAGCTTTTCTCTTGTTTGAATAATATAACGATCAAAACAGACAAATAACGTTAGAATATTTTGATACATGCGATGAAATATTGAATGCCAATATGTTTCAGTTGCGTTTGACTCTAGTAAGGAGCTGTAATTTTGCTTTCAACATAACAAACAACGGCTCAATATATTAAGAGGTATCTATTGAACCATTTATGATTTTTAAGCTATTTATGTTTTCTTCCTCGGAGAACAGAATTAAAGCTGGTCTTTCTGTATGTCTGTATCATGCCTTTCTTCTATTATGGCAAAATCGACGTCCATTCTTTTGTACTTGTCCTTGAAAAATGCCAGTAAAGGAACTGTTGCGACCATGCACCCGAGAAGGCAC